>OENM01000542.1:10072-68338 GCA_900239745.1 Rotaria magnacalcarata
TTTAAGAATTTGTAGCAGTCGCCGCCGTTCAACCCTTCGGCTGACACCTCTAACCATGAATATACAACAAAGAAGTTCCCTTCTTAATTTAAAGTAGAACTTATTTATTCGACGCAGTAACTTACTTATAACATACATTATCGTGTAGAAATTCTTTTTAGCTACGTTATTTCATTGGAATATGGCGATGTTTGCGTTGATTCCCATGGCGACTGAGGCTATTGAAATCCTATTGAATGCTCTACTCAACAACGGCATAATGCATAAGTTTTCAAAGAGTCTACGCCTAAAATAATATCCACTGTAGAATAAATCATTTGAAATACATGAATATATACTGTTTAGAGTTATAAAACGAAGATTTTAATTGCACGAAGAAACTAAACGATGTTCCAGATATTGTTGAGCACATCAGTGCAAGTTAAGAAGGTTGAACATATTCCGATCCACTAAAGGGTCTCACTACCAAGTTAACTGTTTTTAAATGACAGCCATCATTAAAACTTGCATAAGAGGAATTATTTATATTTCGAGATATTCAATCTTTTTTCGGTATACATGCTTCTTAAAATTTCAACATCCCTCAGTTAACTTTTATTCTATATCCTTAAATAACGCTAAGCGAGTTACACATTTTGGATACTATGGCCAATGTCTTTGTATCTAATACACACATTTTTAGAAAAATTGATGTAAGGAGTTTCAAAAAGAAAGCAACAAGTATTTTTGAAATAAGCAATTTAATTTTTTTAATTTTGACTGAAGATACTTTGCTCAAATCGAGATTTTTATGATTAATAAAAAATATAGAAGAAATATTTTTTAGTTACTTGACACTTGCATTAAACATGTTCATATGCAATCTGATGTGCTCTTTAATTGGATAATACTAGGAGAGCAGCATCTTATATCGAAATTATGAAATAGTACATATAGCGGAGTTTGAATGCGTTGTTCAAAAACCACTCTAAACGGTAATTAATCATTCGATTTTACTCATAGAGTCAACCGATGATTCTTATCCAATAAATAAGTCATTTTAAAATGTTTCAGAAGAAAGTTCTCAAAAGGTTTTTCTACTTTTATTTTTTGCTGCGTAGGCGAAAATCAACGACTGGCTAATGAAAATAGACAACTTCGAGAACATATAGAACATAAGATAAATGAACAAAAAAAGAAAAATGATGTTCTAGCTGCTCAAAATGAACACTTGTGTGCAGAAATTGCAAGTAAACAGAGAACAGAGATACAGGATACGCGCATTAATCAAATTCAACAATTCCTTGAACCGATGGAAATTAACGAGACAAATTCAAAGAAAAAAGATTACGATGTAACTTCGAAAAATCAACAACTATATGTACAAATGGAAAACTTGGAACAAAAAAAAGAGGAGAAAAATCACGGAAATATTGTACAGAGTGGTGAAACTCAACGTGTTATCACAAGTTTGCAATCAAATGAGAAAGACTTGCAAGTTATCACGGACAAGTTAACTGCTGAAAATATAATATTAGAGAAACAATTGAAAAATTATCAGAAACAGCATGAACACGAATGCATAGAAATGGAGCAGCTATTAGCAGAATTGAAAGCAAAGAAGCTAGAATCTTTTGAAGATATCGAAAGGCAGGATAAACGAGCCAAAGATGCAATTATCAGATTAGCTGAAAAAGCTATGCCAATCAAAATGGAACGCATCAATATTGCTCTTTTTGGTCTCACAGCAACAGGCAAATCCACAATGTTAAATGCATTGTACGGCAAAACAGTAGCTGAAACAGGTATCGGTGAAACCACCACCCAAGTAACATCTTATAAAACTGAACGCTTCGTTCTTTGGGATGTGCCTGGTGGGTGTGGGGTGTGGGTAAATGAAGAAAAGATCCACCGCCGCACCCACACCCCACAGACCAACACCCACACCCACACCCACCCACAAATTTTCAATCATTTTTGTCGCTTTTCAAAACTAAGGTAGTTCGAGTCCGCCCTAGTCTGAATTCCTGGCGCCGGCTCTACTGAGGTGACTTTCCCGCATATTTCCTGGAGTATCCTACGGGATCCGGTGGCCGGAATGTTCGGCCTGTGATAAAATGAACTTATATTCAATTTTTATTAAACTGAAGTTAGAACAAACTAGTTCCACAAAATTTTAATTTAAAAATAATTAAAATCTTAAAAGTTGACTTTTCTTAAAATTTATTTTTCGATACATTAACTTTTTGTAAATGTAAACTGATCAACCTTTTTACAAATTTTCTTAGCTGCCAGAATTTATATTTTTCGTTTAATACAAGTAGAAAATTCAACAGTTCCGATGAACGTAAGTCTAGTCTAGTGGAATATTCACTGCTTCGTAACTTCAAGTTCATCTGGTTGATTCTACTCCATGATAATTTAAAAAACGGATTCGAACGCGTTCAGTGAGAACGAAAATGCACTGTTGAGGGAACCAGTTCCCAGAAAACATGCGAATATTATAGAAACGCGTTCAAGACCCTCGTAGACTTTAGAATAAACTCTTTTTTTATCAAAAGAATAACGCGTTCCTGTAAAATGCGTTCTTCTTCACAAAAACAACGCGTTTTTCATAGCAAAAGGGCGCTAAACGTGTTATTTTATTTCGACAACGCGTTCTTGTCCGTTCCTTTTTATCTTTTCCCCCATGGGTGTCACTGAATTAAATTAAGTTAAGCTTACTTATTAAATCGAGTTTATTTTTACTCATCCCTATTCTCTAAAATGAAATATTCAACAAACAACAAATAAGAGATCTTCAGTTTGACAGCGTAGTTTTATTTCGGTGCTACTCGATTATTCTTTGTATGGTACAATAAATAATGCTTGACATAATGGGTGGCGTGAGCCTAGGGTATATGCAGGTGCTGATCGGTATTTGTAAATGCGAGTATCCGGTAGCCTATAGGCTGGCCCTGGGGTGTATTCAGGTCTTGAATGTGTGTGGCGTGTGCCAATTGTATAGCGAGGCGATGATTTATATACTATATCCATCGCAGTTTCAGATTTGTACGTACCAGGCCCTAAAACAAAATCAAGAAAATATTTTATTAAGCAATGGATATTGATACCAATATCACCTACGAGGGTTGTTGTTGACACTTAGATCATCACATTGAAGATCTGTCGAATACTGTGCTGTGTCATCGCCTCTTCGAGTGATGCCAGAATTGAGAAAGTTGGAAGAATCAGACGACGATTTCTCCTTTTGTTGCCTATCTTCGAGTTCAGATGAATACGCTGACTGTTTTTCATGATCCAAAAGTGACATATCAAAGTTTTGTCAAGCAAGATTAGGTAGTACACGAACACTATATTTGTACGACTAATCTAAACAGAAAATAAAAGAAAAATATAATTTATGTCACTAATGTTATTGTATGAAAATTATATTATTTTCACACTGAAGTGCTCGTAAATCAAACTGCTTCTCATAATTGCACGAGTCTAGAGCAAAAGCGTTGCTGCCTATTCTCGTTTATGATTTCATTATCTTCCCATTAGCTAGCATAACGCGTATTGTTATAGAAAGAGTAGTAATAAGTACCTTCAGAGTCGAAAACAATCGAATGATGTAAAATGCTACGCAATTTCTTTTTATCTTCCCTTTATTGTTGAAAAAACAAAGAAGATTGCAATACATCAAAATAGAAATAAATCAATGTCATGCGTAGCAGCACTATTACTGTAGCGAATGCTTTCTTTTCTTGTTTTTTATGACAAACCTGAGAGTTGAATTTTTAGTGATTGAGTCATCGAAGTGAAATACCATTACGATGGCTTTGCTTACCGAAAAGAGGAAAGAAGAAATCATGCTCATGTGGTTATTTCGAGTTCTCTTTTTTCACTCCTTGAGGGTGGGTGTGGGTGCGGCTATTATCATTAGTAACACCCACACCTACACCCTTAATAAGAAAAGATTTTTTTTAATTTATAATTGTTTGTTGTTGCATTTTTTATATTTATTTTATTTTTTGAATATTTTGCTTTTTAGGATTTTTTCTGCTTGCCATCTTTTCTAAAGATTTTTTAACGGCTGTATTTATTTATGATTTATTATTTTATTACTCTTTTATTATTGTTACGCATTATTTAGTAAATTCATTTTTTTCTTTGATTTTTTAACTTAGGATGTTTTGTAAGATATCGGAGTCATTACTTAAATATTGATTTATATATCTGACCAGACACCCTAAATTAAAAAATTAAAGGAAAAATTTAATGCATTAAATAATGCGTAACAATAATAAAAGAGTAATAAAATAATAATCATAAGTAATGTACTAGCAGGCGGGTTTTTTTATCGTTTTTTTGTTTTTTTTTATCTCAGTTTGTATCATTTTTGATTGTTGCTGAAGGCTTTTATTTATCTGTAATTTTTTTGTAAAATTTAAGGTAAAATTTTAATTTAATAAAATTAAAAATTAAAACTAATAATAATTCTACGTAGTGCTGTTGGCGGGATTGGCCTGATTAATCGAATTTTGGAGTGAACCAATCAGAAAATTTCTGAACTGCATAAATACACTTTGTCGTACGCGTTGCGTTCGATAGCGCACGGGTTGACTTGGATAGGAATGAATCATCGAATGAGTTTTTCTAATTTCTGACTAAAAAAACATAATAGCTTATCTATCTTTTGAGTGATCTATTTGTGTCAATTATTTCTCGGCATAAACACTGTTTTTGAAAAACATTTCTCGAATAATTCATGAACAGATTAAAGAAAGTATTCTATCGTTGGTCATCTTGATTGTTCAGAGGTTAATAACCAACAACGTCAAGAGAATCTAATACTTCTTAACGAAAAATTCAGTTTAAAGAACAACATAATTCGATGTGGAATAGATTGTTAATTAATTCTTTATCACTTCGAATGATTTTTATTAAACGTTCAGTGATTATTGCATCTGATTTGGATTTGGTTAGAAAAATGAAATTCTTCAACGATGAAAAACAATTCAAAAAAACACTTCAACTATTTGATAAACATAAAGAACAAAATATTGAAACATGTTCCAATTCGATCATAATTCAAGCTTTAAAAGCATGTACACAATTACGTGATCTCAAACGTGGTTCATTAATTCAACTTTATAGTGAGTTCTTATCGAAAATTCTTCTTCTTATTTTTATTTTTGATGTTCAAAGTGCAATGTGGCGATGTAACAAATGCTCAGTCTCTGTTCGATACGATTATAAAAAAATCTTTGTCAATATATGGAATTATGATGAAAGGTATAAAAATGTTTTTTTTTCCTTTATAACTTTAGAATCATTTTTTTGTCTATAGGCTATATTAAAAATAATATGCCAAATAAAGCTATTGAACTTTTCCATCAAATAAAAAAACCAGATGAAATTATTATAATTTTTCTATTTAACGCTGGTGCTAAATTGGAAAGTACAGAAGCATTACACTTAATAAAAGAAACTTTATCGCAAATTCCGAAATCATTCTTTTCAAATGTTCGTCTTGTAGCTTCTGCATTAGATGCATTGATGAAATGTGGTGATATTTTACATGCTCAATCATTATTCAATAAATCCAAAAATAAATCTTTGTCAATGTACGGAGCAATGATGAAAGGTATAGAAATTATTTTACGTTTATCAGTTTAACATGATCTTTTCTTTAAGGATATGTTAAACACAATAGGCCACATGAAGCAATTGAACTTTTTAATCAAATAAAAGATCCTGATGAAGTTATTATACTTCTTTTATTTAATGCTTATGGTCAAATAGGGTCGACTGAAGTATTAAGTTTAATTAAAAAGAAATCATTAGAAATTCCTCAATCGTTTTACTCAAATGATTATCTTGTAGCTTCTCTATTAGACGCATTAATCAAATGTGATGATTTAGCCTATGCTCAATCATTGTTCAATTCATCAAGATGTAAAACAATATCAATGTTTGGAGCAATGATGAGCGGATTTAATAAAGAAAATAATCCGTTTAAAACACTAAGTTTATTTAATGAAATGAAAATCAGTGGTATTAAGCCAAATCGTATTATTTATCTTTGTTTAATTAAAGCTCTATCTCAAATTGGTGATTATTCTTTATGTAAATCGTTTATTGAAGAAATTCCAAATCATTTTCTAATTGATAATCAATGTCAAACAGCATTAATTGATATGTATGTAAGTTAAAAATAAACTCTTCTAATTTTATTCTAAAAACTATGAACATAGGGCAAAAGTGGATGTATTGATCAAGCTAAACAAATTTTTGCAAAAATGTCACAACTAGATCATATTGGATACACAGCAATGAGTATGTTTTGATTGTTTTTCTTTGAAAACAAAGCAACTATTCTATTCGATTGTTTAGTTAATTCATATGGTTTAAATGGAATGGGTACTCAAGCTGTTGAACTTTATCATCAAATGCCGTTAAAGTCTAAGAATGAAGTAACTCATGTTTGCGTCTTAAACGCATGTTCACATTCGGGACTTGTTGATGAAGCTCGTTCAATCTTCCAAAATGCTCAAATAAAAACACTAAAAATTTTTACAAGCATGGTATATCAATGAGCTTCTTTTTTAATTTTGAATATTTTCTATTGATTTGTTTTTCTCATTAGGTTGATTGTCTTAGTCGTGCATCATTTTTTGAAGAAGCACAAAAACTAATTGATGAATTTGAACATAATCAGCAATCTGTATTGCCTATGTATAGTGAGTATTTTCTGAAATAGTTGATAAAATTATCAATCTTTTATTCAAAAATAACTTCCAGATCTGGATTATATAAAGACGATTTTTAGTTTTTTTTTACGATGATTTTCAACCTATAAAACAGAATGTTTTCGTTGACAAACGTATATAGATCCGGGACTTTGGTCAAACATCTTCGAAGCATGCGCATCGTGTTGGCCCTATCGGCTTATGAGAACAACAAAAAAGCTCGAGGACTTTGTTTATTAATATGGACAAATTGCATTTTTTAAGGATATTTTGAAATGTAACGTCATGATCCTTCTTCTCAGAAAGACCATGTAAACTGCTTTTTGAATTTCAACTTGAAACCTTGCATATAAAAAATATGTGCTTTGATCGTGGCTATTTCTTTTTAGGTAGAAACAAAGAAAATATCTGAAATTATTCTCGTCAAGGTTGTTTTCTACAGAAATTTTGAAACTGTATTTAAAAATGCAATATGTCGTAAGAAGAAGGATGTAGCCCTGAATTTACATGACACATCTGTTTCGAAATTGAAAATCAGTAATCAGTTGCATGAATTCCCTCTTTAGTCACAATACAGTGATATAAACACTGGGACTAGCTGACGAAGATAATATCAATGAAAATATTTGTTCATTAATTTCCTTTTCGAACAATTGAAAGTACATTGATTAAATACGAATATTAGGAAGAGAACGGACTAACAAAAGATATTTAGTGAATTGTTTTACTGAATAACAATATATTATTGTGACCCGATAAATTTCAATTTGTTTATATTTATTTTTAGTGGCTTTATTATCAGGTGTTCGAAATGATAAAAATAGTCAATTATCACAACAAATATATGACCGAATGAAACAACGTTTTCCTGAGATAAATAATTCATTAACACCAGCTATGGTTCTTCTTGCTAATATTTATGCATCATCAGGTGAAATTAATAAAGCATCGGATATTAAAATTCAATTGGCTAAGTCCGGTGCAAAGAAAAAAGTTGGTCTTTCATGGACGGTAGTACTTGGACAACTCTACGTAAGTCTGAAGCTATAATAATCTTCTGCGCAAACTATCGAAAATAATTTGATTTGATTTCTTTAGGAATTTCGAGCTCATGACCAAACTCATCCTCGATCATCTGAAATTTACGCTGAAATGGAAAAAATATCAAAAGAACTAATTGAACATGGCCATCAATATGATTCAAGTTGGGTAACACGACCATTAGATCATGATGAAACTATTGCATCGGTACTCTGTGGACACAGTGAAAAACTTGCAATTGCATGGAATTTCGTTGCAAATCCCACTACATCACGAATACAGGTGACTAAAAATCTTCGTGTTTGTGGTGATTGTCGTAAGTAGTCATATTAATTTTTCTTTCTCTTACCTTTAATTTTTGTTGTTGTTTTTCATAGATCGAGCAACGAAATTAATCGCTGCTATTCGTCAATGTGAAATCGTCGTTCGTGATGCAAATCGTATTCATCACTTCTATACAAATGGAAAATGTTCATGCAATGATTATTTTTGAGACAGAAAAACATAGTGTTTTTTTATGTACACATTTTTTTTCTTTTCAGGCAAAATAAAGAGGAAACAAATGATGTATTACTTCACGTAAACATATATCGAAAACTGGATTATGGATAATACGGTAGTCTCTTCTATGGGTGTGTGTGTGAATGCCGATGTTGATGAAGGGAAGATCTTGACACTCACACCCTTATAAAAACAGTTGGTGATTTTTAATAGTTCTCGAAAGTTAAACAAAGTTTTTTCTTAGCAAAAAACTTTTTTAACTTGAATTTTAGCTTTTCCAATCGTTGATACTGAAACATCATTATTCAATGTCGGTGAAGATTTTCAAGCACTTGTTTCAATAGCTGTTGTTTCACCCTATTTCTTTCTTCAAAATACACTATATACATGTGACCTTGAAAAACGTGCACAAACCATGAAGTAAACCGTTGTTTATTTTTATTTAATAAAATTTTCAATATTTGTTTGTTTCCTGTAGCGATTATTATTCAACAACAGATCCACCATCAATACTTTACAAGTCAATGTAAATGAGTTATTGTGCAGCTCGTTATTCAGTTGATAATCGACGGTATCGTGCTCGAATAAAAACGTTATAGTTTTGGCAGATGATATTTGAAACAAAACGAATTCTATTGTTTTAATGTGTTCTATTTTTGCTTTATTAGAAACATCTGTTGAACTTGTATAGATCTCGATTATGATAATAATGAAGAACGTCCAATTGACCCAACATTTACTTGTTTACCTGCTCAAGCTATTTGTGCAGCACTTGAGATTTAAAAACTCAAATCAGTTATATAATAATAATTGATGGAGAAAATAATCTAGTTTGTAAATTTCATGAAGATACTTAATGGTAACTATTAGAAGAAGGAACAAAAAGGCGGGATCAGTTATTTGAGTTTTGTGGAACTCACATATATTTTCGAAGAAGATGGTGAGTGCAAGTTTAAAAGCGAGATTTTTGCGGCTCCCCNNNCTTACAGATACTACCTTGCATTACAGATATCAGCAAGCATGTAAAAACTAAATAAGACTTTTTCTACCGATCGATTTTCTTGCAGCAAATTTCGCACCACACGATATGTATAAGTAAATTAGGTGAAAAATCATATGTGAGTTCCACATTTTAGCCCCAAAGGGGCTGCGCTAACAAGCTTTTTTAATATGCTTCCTTTAGACCAATGTATTTTGTACAACTTACAATTGATGAACATACAGTAAGTAGAGTAAACAAGGTCGAATAGGAAGAGATGATATTTTTAGGATGTCGTTGAAACATTAATATCATTACGTCATGGTTGACGAGCGTCACTGTCGGAAATTGAGCGTCATCGACTGATTGTAATGACTGTGCTGCTTACAATTTACCAAAAGAAAGTATGCTAAAATGAAAATTTGAATTATATGAGAGAGAAAAAAAGCTTGAGAGTATCTATTTTCTTTGATAGTTCTAGAAAAAGCAGCAAATCTCATGATTCCATCAAAACAAGGAAATGAGGATTCGAATATGTTAAACATTATGAAACGAAATAATAGGTGCGGGTAATTATTTATTGAATCGATTGAAATTTGAATATAATTGAACATTAGAAAGTTAGAAAACATAGATGATGTTAGCAAACGTATAAAAAGTAAAGTTATTTGGTAGATGAACATGTATCATATTAGAATTCGAAAGTAGGGATTAAAGGATAAAGAATTTTATTGACTCGCTTCTGTATGTTTTTTTGTNTCGGATTCGAGACATGAGATAGACTCTGATGAGATCTAAAAATGCTCTTATAGACGTTCCCTTCAACGTTATAGCCATTATTCAATTTGTTAATACATCGCGTTCTGTAGTCTAAAGGGTGTGTAGGTGTGGGTGTGAATGAATTGAAGATGTCTATCCACACCCACCACCCTCCCAAAACCTTGAATTTTTTTCATGATAAAAGAAGAAAAAAAATCTCATGGGATAGGATGAGAAGAGATTGTTCCAATCTCATTCGGAGTTTTATTATCTACTCTGAGAATTTCAATATTTTCTTATAATTTGTTTTCTAAAAATCAAAGGAAAGTAGATAAAAAACTCTCTTAACTTCATATGAAAATCTCTGTATCTCTTTATTTAGATATTTCAATCGATTAAACACTGATATATTCATTGATCCAGTTAGTCAATGTAAATGATTTCTTCTTCTCTTTTTACATTATTGTCAACAAGATCATATTCACTGAACTGATCTTCATGTTCATACTCTTGGTCATTGTGTCAAAAAGTGAAAATGAAAACAATTGGTGCTTTTGTTTGGCAAGAAATTGTTTCACGTGTTTCAGATGATATTATTATTCTAAAAGAATATTAACATCATCTTACATGTTAACCATCAAATTTCTCATCTCCAACTATTCTTGAAATCCATAAGCCTGTTTTAAGGACTATTCAAATTCTTATTTCAACAATTAAAACTGAGCAAAACATAATAAATGTTGTATGCCATCAACTGATCTTAATATTCTCTAGATTGATGATGCAGCACGAGTTGATTTTTATTTAACATAAAGTGATTCAACTAAATAAAATTTTAATAATAAAATTCTAAATGCTTTTTGTTCTTTCTTTATCGATATTTCGTCCTTATCGATACGGACATTTACGAGATAGATGACTAAACATTAACAAACATCAACAACAATTTAACATCAATACCCATCAAAACAACAACAACTATCCTAGAAACATCATCTATCTCGTAAATGTCCGTTTCAATAAGGGCAAAATATCGATAAAGAAAGAACAAAAAACATTTAGAATTTAAATATTAAAATTTTATTTAATTGAGTCACTTTATATTAAATAAAAATCAACTCGTGCTGCATCATCAATCTATTGAAACCAAACAAATATCTCGATTATCATATGATACATTAGGAATTAGTATTCTCTATTCATATAAATGTCGTTTTCTTGGTTTACAGTCTGAATTATGTGATAAAGCACATTATTTCATTGATGGTGATTCATTAATTCTATCTGTTGCTCATCATATTAATAACGATCTTATTACGCATCATTGAATTCCACTTCATGTTATTTTGATTATTGAACGTATACGTCTTACACTTTTCAATAAAACACAAGAATGTAATTATAAATTACTATTTTTCGATTGTGATTATTAATCATATAAAAATGAAGAAATCTATTTTAATTCTTTTTCGTGCTTGTCTTATTACTCATTTATCTAAAAGCAACAAATACGTGTAAATAAGAACCGCTAAATAAACGATAATTTTTATCATGACTGGATGATGAATCTATAAAATTTTCTAATGAAGAACAGCTACATTGTATATTCTATCATGATCTATCAAGTTTTGATATATCAAAAGATTCTTTTTTGTTTAAAAAATGATTATTATCTTCAATGTTATTTATATTTAATCGATAAAATAATATTAACTAATACAATTATTAAATTTTTTTCGAATCGAGTTTACGGTAAAATGTCCAATAGAATTAATAGAAAAAAGAATTCGAAACTTATCATCTTATTCAGCAACGACAATTTCTGAATAAAATGGNCAAGTTTTCCTCTATCTCTAAACAATGATGAATTTCGTTCAACTAAAAATCGTATGACATAATCACTTACATTTAAAAAAGCATAACTTTTTTATTTGATTAAGATCAGTCAAAGAAAAACGATTTGTTCAATATTCTTGAACCGTTTCATGTTCTTCGTGTAGCTCTTCTCGTTCGTTTATCATTAATTGATCATCTCCTCTATCATTTAAAACAATCATCATCGAATATGAGACTTGATTCAAATACAGCACATATTGTCAAAAAATGTTTAACTTTATTGAAACTTTCAGCAGATGAAGATCTATTTTGTAATATAGTACAACAATTAGTGCAATCAGTACACATTATATGCTCATCTACAACATATGACATGCAGTCAATGATAATGAAAAAACAGGAAACTAGAAAAATATCTAGTTCATTTATTAATACTTATTTAGTACGAGTATTTTCAGCAAATAATCTTCGATTGTGCCAAATATTTAAATATATTTTGAATTTCATTGAAAAATATCATTGGCATGTATACAAAGAGATAGATTCTACAGATCTTATTAATATTTTACAATCAATTCTGGTCTGTTTTAGGTAGGTGATGCAATAAACCGTGTATGAAATAATGATGTTACTTATAAAAACTCGATCAATTATCGTTATCGAATAAAACAACAACAAAAATTGTAAGACTGAAATATCACTAATTTTTGCAAGGGGGAAAGAGCGGCCCCTGGATCTTGACAGCTCCTCGTAGATCCTGCTGGATTCTACCAGGTTCTAGTTGATCTTTAGGATGCCTGTAAATATTTATAATGGCATTATCTTGTTATTCATTTCATTTATATCGTTTCATCAATCAAGTCTAAATACTTGTATAACTAATCAAAATTGGTTTCGAACGGCTTATGGTGCCGCTAATTTGCTTGATTATGGCTGATAGAAGATAAAGTCTTATAGTTACTAGTATCATGAAGAATTTTATTCAGAAATTTCATGATTTTTATATAAAAAAAACGGATTTAACTTGAAAATCATTCTAAAGATAAAAATTTTCATTCTTCCAACACAATAATGAGAGAAATATCGATATATAAGAATGTGTCGTATAATTTACATCATATTTACTTGCAGAGAGAAGAGCCGTATCAGACTGTAACTTAGATTCAAACTGTGTACGAAATGAATTGAATATTTCCTTATTCTATTTCATTTCTTCTGAACGAAGAGCAGAGAAAAATATCAGTTATTCCGTCTCGAGGGTGTAGGTGAATAGGCATAAGCAAGAAGAATGGAGTCTCACTAGAGCCCGTCGGGCCCAACATTTTTGGGCCTGGACCCGCTTTGTTGAACTTTTCGTGACCCGGTACCCGATCTATAAAAAAAATTTCGGAACCGGACCCGTTAAAAAGAAAACTTTTGGACCCGGACCCGGTTGGGTCCGGTTCCTACCCGACGCACTCTAAGTCTCGCCCACGCCCTCAGGAGAGAAATTTGTAAAAGTGCAATGGCTTGTTTTTGCTTGAATAAATCATCATATCTACATTGTCTGATGGTTATGCGTTGGCAATCGTTGATTTATTTATATAAATTTTCTACTATTTTAAATTACAAAGAATAAAATTAATTATTAAACATAGAATTCATTTATTATTTAAATAAATTAAACGATGAAAACTTCTTTGAAAAAATAAAAGTTCATAATTTAATAAAAACAGATTGATGCATTTGATAATTATTATACAACGTATTTTTATCAATGATCCATGAAAATTTCGCTGATGATGATCTTTTACTAAATGGATTTATTTCGATAATAGTTACTTGATAATTAATTGAATCTATTAAACAATCAATAACTGCATGACCATATGGAATGTTGAAAATAATATCTTGAAAAGATTTTGAATTAATAAAATCTTCTAATTGCTTTTCATCACTGATTGAATATGGATTTAATTTATATGATGAAAATGCGTTTAATTGTCTATTACATATAAAACATCGATATTCATTAGGGATTTGATGAATCCATTTTCGCAGAATTAATTTTCCATCAGAAGATATTTGTTGAAAATCTTCTCGAAGACGGTCACTTGTTTTAAAAAGTAATGTTAATTGAGAAATATTTTGAATTTTCATAAAATATAATTGAGGATCTTCGTGTGGTTTTAAATTCCAATATCGATTCCAATCATTATTAATTTCTTTACATAGATCTTAATTGGTTTATAACAACATTGATTTTTATTAACACAAAAAAACAAATTACTTTGATAAGCATCTTTTGGGCTTCTATGCATTTTAATGAAAACATCACCACCTAATTCTTCAATCGATTCGACTATTTCATGTTCTAAATCTTTTCGAATACATTGCTTATTGATTAAATCATTGAAATCTTGTTTTGATAAATCAATAATTCTTGATTCAATTGAAAAAGATTTAATATAATCATAATAAATATCAAAGTCATAAAGGCATTCATAACATATTCGATTTAAATAAAGAATTTTCTCTTTTGTCACTGGTTGACTTTCATTCATCAATAAACTTACAATTTTCAACGAAGCAAACCGAAGATCATCATCATAACAAATACATAATTTTAATAGAATATCTTCACAATAATATGCTAAAAAGAAAATATTTATCAAATGTTGAAAGCGAATGAACGAAAAACTCACTTAAATGTTGTTTAACTGTTAATGAATGTAATGCTAATTGATAAAGTTCTTCAATAAAATAGTGACATTCGTAAGACATTGGATTTAATGACAAAAATAAACATAATTTTTCAAAATCTTTTATCATTGATAATAAATCAATTTGTTGACTTTGATTGGATCCATTAAATTCTTGTAAATATTCAAATGATATTTCCTTGATTTTAAATGATTCTGTAGAACATAGTAATACTGATTCATAAATTGATTGAATTACATTAATTAGATCGACAAAATTTTTATTTATGTTTTTAAGGGAAGTTTTATTAGAGAAAATATCATTTTCAACAGGCATATTCTTCAGTCTATACTATTTCTTCATTGTAAAAGCTTTTTTTAAATTTATTCATAGTTATAATGATTTCTTCGACATTGTGCAATCACCAATTACATGTATTTTTCTTCTCTCTACAAACGAATGAATCATTGCATACGTATATGTCAGATATTTTTCTTAATCTTATATTAGAAATTGAAATAAATTATATTTGAAAGGGTGTGAGTGCAAGTGAGTGAATTTTAAGGTGAGTATACGGGCAGGCGTTGATGTGGACCAAGCCATATAAACCCAAACTCACAAAAAGGTTTTGAGTAGTAATTACAAAGCTATCGGGGTTTAGTTGGCATTACTTGAGGCTTCGAAGCAAACCATCAAGGTATTCTATTGAACCTTAAAAGCTTTTTATAAGTTCATCAATAAACATCGTTTTTTTTGTAGAACGTTCTTTGTGAATAAAAATCTCAGTGATTTACTCAGTTTCACTTCTATTTTATGCTTCATGAACAATTGTTTTACCTGCAAAATTTGTATTTGAATATTAACTATGATGGTCAACACAGTGTCTCATATTGTTTTATGCCTTCTGAGCTTATAGAGTTGTCGGCCGATTGGCAACGAACAGCAGCGTAACGCAGGATTTTTAGACCATTGGGCAAACTTCTATTAAATCAAAAAAAAAACATAGGCAAAATAATATATATGAAAAGAAACTCAGATTTTAATTCTGTCTCAGACTTGCTGAGCTAGACATATTTAATTCTGTATTCAGTCTCTATTTATAACATTTGGTTTTGAAATTCAAACACCAAAATCAAGACGACGATTGTATATTTACATATAATTTCAATATGTCGAAGAAAAGTGATAGCTTAATAACTTATTGCCACTGGTGGATCTACCATTACAGCTAATCTGCGAGAACCCCCCCCNCCGTCCGTCCGTCCGTCACGAAATTCTTTTCGATTTTTCCCAGCAGAAATGAAACAGATAGGAGTCGCATTGCCTCAAATAGGCTTCAAAACCACTTTTTGACCAGAAGTGCCATCCCCTTGCTGATTTTCTGGATCCACCACTGTGCATTGGGTCGTCTTCAAGTTGACATGACTTGGTATTAGTCTTTTAAAACAGGACAAAAGAGAACAACAAAATTATAAGTCTAAGTGCGCAATTTTATATAAGCGTATTTGTTGTTTCTTTTTTCTTTAGACTTTTCGTATACTATAGTAGCGTGAAAGAAGAGACAAGACGGTAAATTGGACGAGATAGGTTATAGTCCAATCGTTTTCTTTTCATATAAGCATTTTGAGAGAAGATAAAAGAACAACTCGTGTCGTATAGAACGGTCTTCAAACGACTACAGATGGCAGTCGTTACGATGGCCAGTAACGAAGCACCGAAAAATGATGTGATAAGTCGAAATACGGTGACCTTTTAGATGGCAATTTCTGTATGCCGGAAACGACTACCTTCTAAGGCGAACGTTTTTTGCCGTTTTACATCTCTTTTATTTTTAGATACAAACATAGGTAAAATATATACTTAGACACTGTCGTTCAATCTATTATATGCATTTTATTTTATGATACAGTGGATGGCAAAATTATCGAACCTCCTACACTCAATGTAAAAAAATCTAACTTTTCATTTTGAGGGACGGTCTGTCTGCCGAATATATATACTCGGTAGAGACATGAATATATATGATATATTGATATGTCTTTATTCTTTTTTTCTTGTTTAATGCACGTGCAGAAATTGATAGAGAGAGAAAAGTGCTGTGGCATAATTATAGAACCCGTTTGATATTTCTTTCCTTTCTTCTTTTGATTTCATTCAAAATCAACTTTCTCACTGTCTATTCACGCTAACAAACTTCGTTCAATTTCATTAAAAAAATAATGGGACGAAAAGTTGTTGATACTGCTATAAAAAGAAGCGTGGTATGTCTCAAAATGAAATTTCTCGGCATTGTGCGCAACAAACTATTCGCAAATTTAATGAATTTCACACAGTAGCTACAAAACCTGGAGGTGGACGTCATTCGAAACTAACGAATCGTCAAAAACGAGCAATTAAATTACAACAAGTTTGCGATGATACTCTGTCCTTGACTGATCTTGTCCGGTACGTTCAAACAAGTCTCAACATAACTGTCAGTCATCGAACAGTGAGCCGTATCCTACACGAATTCGCCATGATTTCCTATATTGCACCAAGAAAGTCTCGGATCAACTATGGGCACAGGTGTGCTCGACTGCGTTGGTGCTACCAACATTTGACTTGGACTGAAAAGAATTGGTCAAATGTCATATTTACTGATGAAAGTAATCTTGAAATATTGAATAGAAGAAATCGGATATATATACGTAGATTTCAAAATGATTTACAACGATTTGAGCGATCTCAACAGCGAGTCCATAGAGGCGGTGGTGTTGGTATGCCGTCTTATCTAACATGTCATGGTCTAGGGCCGCTCGTTTTCAACGATGAGTTGTTAAATTCAGATAAATATATTGACATACTCGACAAGCATTTACTAACAGTATTTGAAAAATTTCTACTACATTCATCTCATGAAATTTTACTTCAGCAAGATAATGCTCGTCCCCATGTATCAATTAAAACACGAAAATATTTTGAGAAAAAACATCTTCATCCTATTCCATGGTCAGTGAATAGAGTTGATTTAAATTTAATAGAGAAGATTTGGTCTATACTCGATGATAAACTTCTTAAGTTTAATATTAATGACACTGAACAATTGAAAAACGCAATGCAAATGGTATAGTACAAAAACTGTTTGAATCCATGCCAAAAAAAAATCCGACAAGTGATCAATCGTCGAGGTTTTGTTTGTCGTTATTAGTTTTTCTATGTATTAAAAAGAAATACGTATCGAAAATAAAAAGAAGAAAAAAGAATCGGACGGGTTCTATATTTATGCCACAGCGCTTTTCTCTCTCTCTCTATCAATTTCTGCACGTGCATAAAAGAAGAAGAAACGAATAACGGCATATCACTATATCATATATATACCCATGTCTCTACCAAGCATATATATTCGGCAGACAGACCTTCACTCAAAATGAAAAGTTAGATTTTTTACATTGAGTGTAGAGGGTTCTATAATTTTGCCATCCTCCGTATTTTATTTTGAGAAATAAAATATAAATGATCAACGTAACATTTATTTTAAACTGTGAAAAACGGCGAGATTGAGAGGATAAAGGACGACAATACAGTCCTTTTATCACTCGACCTTTTTCATACAGTTTTGATTTTTCAATATAAAATAGTACAAACTTAATTTTAAAGTTTCGTTTAATTAAACAACAATTCATAAAATCCATCTTTTGTCTATTTAATTTTGATGAAAAAAGAAAGCTAGAATTTTCCTTTCCATAATGAAATATCTGCCTTGTAATACGAATTTGTCTGTTATCTTTTATTCGATTAGAAACCAATTACCATGATAATCTTTCTGTATAAGTTTTCAGTCTTAAATACTGATTTGTATAGTAAAGTCGAATCTTCTTTCAGAGTTAATTTGATATGAAAATTTCCATGATTCTCAATTTTTCTCTTTGATATTTTTCAAGGTTATATATCACCAACACGTCGAACAGTAAAGCGTCAATTAAAACGCCTATCAAGTAATCATACACAACTGCTTATTACAGAATTAAAAACAATTTATGAATTAGCTGTTACTACACCGATAAAAAGTCGTACATATGCTTAACAGGACACTATTAACTTCAAAAGATTTATCATCTAATGTTTTTCCTGAACGACATACCGGTGAGCAAATATCTTACGCTATTATAAAAGAATTAAAACGTTTGCAAGTTTATAAAAAAAACACACAAATAGTCACTTGCGATGGTGCATCAGATATGCGAAAATCATTTGAAACACTTAACACCTAGCAAATACATTGCTCAGATCATAGCTACACTTGGTATGTGGGTAAAAGAACAACAAACAGCTGAATCATTAGTCACAAATGACGATATGGATGAAAGTTTTGATGCTGTTAATGTTGTGGCTAGCAATACAACTGATTCACGTGGTGAGTAACGAAAACGATAATATATTCTCCATGAGATGCTGAATTCGAATTCGAGTATAAATATAAATTTTATAATTCGAACTTAGACATCATTTCTAAGCGACCTAAATGATTTCTCAACTTCCTATCTCCTGCGTTAAAGTATTGAAACTATGCCTGGATTTGATAGAAACCGAATTCAAGTTCTAGAGTTCATAACTGAACTCCTAGAAGCAATACCGCAGCTGCTGAAACTGCGACTCTGTGTTTATCGAACGTTCGAAAGCCATTTTCTCAAAAACTAGAGCATACACCTAGGAGGTCAAGGACTGTTTCTGGCGATCTCACAAAAGCTGGAAGCAACTCCAAGAATGCTTCAAATTAGCTTAGGTAAGCCAGTGGCATTTTCCTTTCCAGCTGTAGCAAATTCAGGTGTGATCGTAAGATACTCATTGGAAATAGCAAGCTCATCACATACGATAAGTATGACTATTGTTGCTCGAAAACGTTTTTTGCGCATGTTGAAACTGCGGATGCCGCGAAGGATTTGGTGAGGGTGTGATTCGACTTGTATGGTTTTTTATGTTTGAATTATAAGTTTAGGATAAAATTTATCTTTATATTTTGCTTGGGCACAATAGGATTTTAGGAAAATTTCATCTATATACGAAGTCGAATTAGGCAGCTATTCGGATGATATGGAAAAGAAATGAAAAAAACTGAATTACAGCTACACAACACTTTAATTATCACTCTTATTGAAAAATTCGATTCCTTATAGACCAAACTTTTAATTCGCCATTTCTAAAGTATTGAATAACGTGAATATATGAAAAAAATGAAATCTTCAGAAAAGAGTATTGATGTGGTACAACTTGATTTCGCAGAAAATGTCATCCGTCTCAGTCAAATAGCAGTTCAATCATCGTATTTGAACCAGAAGCAATCTACCATATTTGCAGTGCATATATTTAGAATGGTACATACCATCGTAATCTCGCTTTTATTAGTGATTCTATGAAGCATATTGCTGAATTCGTTTATCAAGTTCATGTCGCTATTATCAATTTTATAAAAAAAATAGTGATATCCAAACGTCTGAAACAGGTAAGTTTCAACATTGATTAATATTCAACACCGGCTATCTCATAAGCATATATGAAGGAAGTTTTTACCAGTTGGATATTTCCTATCTATATATAAGCTTAATCAGACTACAAAAAGAGTTCAACTATACGAGAAAAAGTACGAATTAAGAAATCTAACATCTCTGAAACAGCCTTACTGCAAATTAAAATGGATGAAAATGTAAAGTGTATGCATATCAATATAGTATTATACAAAAATTTAATAGCTTCAGATCATATACTCTTTATAAATATAAATTGAAGAATATGTACTCAGAGAAGTTAACAGGAGGAACAAACTTTTTTAGAACTAGAACATTCTTTATCTCACTGATGCTTATCTTATTTCTGTATAGAAATTACTTCAGCGACGATGCAAGTGCCTATTTCAAAAATTTTAAAATATGTTAAATCTTACTTAACATGAAAAGGATTTTGATTTTAAAGTTTCATGAAATTTTCCAGCAACGTCACGTGCAAAGGGGCCTGTCGACGGAATTGGTGCAGTAGTTAAATCTTGTCCAACACGTTATCTCGTAGGTGGTAGATAATCTATTAAAAAATAATTGACAAGCGCTGCTCAAGCAATGTAAGGAGGCCCTGAAACCAATCGTCCAATTGAGGTATTTAACATAAAGTCTTTCCAGGACGGTGGGTGCAGCATCCATATTTTTGCTGTAACGTTACCAAATGCGACCGTTCACACACCGTATGGAGCCGTAAATAGACCGGCATGTTTCGTAATCTCGGACACAGTAATACTATGTCGTCAAACATCAAATGCTCAAAGCTTTCAAACCGTTCTGTAACTAACTATGTAATTTAGTGTATGAAAAATAAAATAAAACAGATCAACCAATTAGCAAGTAATGAAATCTTTCTTTCATGAATTGAACATGACGAGGGGATATACCCAATCGATAAATCCCTTTTGGGATCGGGCTTCGTTCATAGGGCTGACCCTATAGTGAGGTATGAAAAATACCCATAGGTATATACCAAAAAATTGACAGACGATATTTCGACCTGAAATTTCGCTAACAGACAAGTTTATTTATGAGTAAGATATCCTAAAAAATTCTGCTCAAAAGAATGCCTTCTTCGCGAGACATTAAACTTCCAAAAAACAGAAAACTCTAGCATCCTTCATACTCATTGAGTTGCAATAACCAGGTTGACTTTTTGAAAAATTTCATATTCTATATGCATATCTATATTAATGAATTTAAAAAAGACGAAGAAGAGAGAAAGAAAGTCTATTACATTAACGTGATCTACAAATCTTGAAAGCTTTCATGCGATTTGGAGTTGGTCGTCGTGAACGTAGTTGTCAATTTAATTCTCAGAAAACGTTTCCTGATTCATCAATAATCAAATTTTCAATTGACAGTTTCTTTATCTATATTCGCGACAAATGTTTAGCTGAATAAAAATATTTTAGGATAAATTGTTGTCGATCATTGAATGTAACTAATTTGTTAGATGAAACGATTAAAATGTTGAGATTTTGTTTCCAACTCAAATTTTATATTCTGAATGACAAAGCAAAATAACAATATTTATTTAAGATAAAATCTGTTGAGATACTTTTCATCTACTTTAAATCACTTCTTACTGCAGAGAAAAAAGGTATATCTATTGATTTTTTTCACTGCAGTATTTGCTGAGACTTAATTGTAACATGAGAGTCTGTAATTTATCAATAGTTATTAGCAAATAGAGAAACTGTCTCAGAACGCATACAATCACTGAAATTTAGGTTTTGTCCAAAACCATCTTATACTCAAGAGGGAGCCACAATCTTTCGCATCGTCTTCACAAATTTCCTGGGGCATTTTTTTGAATGGATAAATATAATTACTTGCTTTCTGTGTGTAATATTTTCCTTGTTTAACTCTTTATTTCATAATTCGAATTGATAAGTGGAAATAATTTCACAATCATGGTACTTTTGCACCAATCAAACCGAACGTGTATATTTGTCTGTCATGACTTGCGCGTGAATAGATTTTCATCGCATTTTACTTGATTACAAACTAATACTACACAAAATGTCTCTCTTCGGTGGAGCTACTTCTCAGGCGCGTACTAGGAATTTAGTTGAATTTAAAGCTGGCAAAATGAATCTTCGTGGAAAAATGGTGAGCTATTAAAAGCGGAGCATTTTATTCTTTATATCTTTGACTCATAGGTTTATCCAGATAAACGAAAAGGACTTCTTTATTTATATCAAGGCAATGATATGCTTATGCATTTATGTTGGAAAGATCGATCGAGTAATTCAGCTGAAGACGATCTTGTTATATTTCCAGATGAAATTGAATTTAAAAAAGTGACACAAAATACAACAGGTAAACGAGAATAACAACAATTTTGTATGAATTCGAAAAGTATACATCTCAATTGTAGGACGAGTATTTATTTTAAAATGGAGAACTAATGCGCGTAAATTATTTTTTTGGATGCAAGAACCAAAGGACGACAAAGATGACGAATTTTGTAAAAAGATAAATGAACTTGTATGTTGTTTTCTTGGAAAAGCTTATTGTATTTAATATATGTTTATTCTACTAGCTTAATCATCCACCGACACCTGGCTTTGGTGACGACAGTAGTAGCGCGGGTAGTAATCACTTGTTGCAGCCACTTATGGAACGAATGGCTGGTGGTGCAGGTGGTATTGACCCAAGTGATTTATCCAATGTTCTTGGAAGTAAAAACCAATTATCTACTTGCTTTTGTTTTGCTCGAAATAAAATGATACTTTCTGATAGGCATGAATCCAAGAGATTTTGCATCCTTACTTTCTTCGTTTGGTGGTAGTAGTGGTGCTGCTGGCTTGATGCAAGGTCTTCATCGTAGTGGTGGATCTTCTAGTAGTTCACATCAACATACAGCTGACTCTCGTCCAAATACAGCACCAGCTAGTACACATAGTGGAGGAACAGCAATTACATCAACAAGTCGTAGTAGTGGCTCGTCATCAAAACCACGTAATGGCGGAACAAGTTCGTCATCATCTGCTGCAGCAGCTCCTAAAAATACTTCTAGTGCAACAGCAGCTGGTGGAACAAAAAGTGGTTCTATTCAAATGGGTGCTCTGACAAGTGTTCTCGCTAATTTGGGTAGTAGCACTACTGAGAGAACTACAGCAGCAGCATCATCTCAACCTACTATTGACCTTTGTGATATAGTGAATAATGAAGTACGTTTGATAGAGTTACATGAATTTCGAAATAAGACTTATATTTGTCGTCTTGACTTCCCTAAAAGCCAGATCTATACTAAAATGATTGAAAAAAATTGTTTTTAATTTTCTGCAGTCTTAAAAATATTAGGAATGAATCTAAGTCGTAGTTCAAGTGCATACAACTGTTTCATAAGAAGAGAATATAATCATTTTCACATTTTTCAATATAGCTTTCCTGATTAAACAAAGATTTACTTTTTCAGAAAACTCCATACATAAAACTAAAGTACAAGTAATTGCTATATTCTACAAAAAACATTAGTTTTGAGAGGTATCTGTACTCAAAGGAACTCAGGCTGAAATTCTGATGTTAAAAAATCTTCATTTTAGAATTTAATTCCATTGTTAAGCAATAAAGACGTGCAAGAAAAAATACGTGCTCATTTACCTGAAAATGCTACTTTACTCAATACAGAAAAAGAATTAAAAGAGTCAATTCAAACACCGCAATTCAAACAAACTGTAACCGCATTTAGGTCTGTTTCACAGACTGACATAATCGTTTTTGTAATTAGTACTTTTTCTGTTTGTATTAATTTAGTGTTGCACTTCAATCACGTGAATTAGGACCTGTACTCGTTCGATTTGGTTTTTCAGATGAAGTAATAAAAGCTGCTAATCAAGGTGATTTACAAGCTTTTGCGCAAGCACTAGAAAAACATTATAACAAATCATCCGATACTACAATGGATACAAGTTAATATCTTCATTCATCCTTATTCTAAAACGAATAGAAACAAAATATAACGTTATTATTATTTACTCTTTTTTTCTAATTGCTACTATTAATCTACCCTTTCCTTTTTTTTATCTTGAATATAAATCGAGGACTCAATTTATTCAAGTATAGGTTTTAATATTTGTCTTGTTGTTTTTTTGCTCGATCGAAACTCTACACTATCAACAAAAATAGTTTTCAAGAACTATGAAAATGAATAACAAATTTATGTTCTATATTTTATGTGTCTAAACTAGTTAATATTAACACATCATCGATCGTCTGTTGATAATGGATTTTGACTAAAGTAAGTTTTACGTAAAGGCTCTTTGTTAAACATGACCTTTTCGTTTTGGTATATATAAATGGTATTCACTGTGTGAAGTGTTTTTTTAAGTTAAGTTCTATGAAGATGTTTTTTACAACGCTGAATTATTTGTTTAATTTCAATAAAGAAAACTAGACAAATATCTTTTGAGTCTAATGTCGTCTAAAAGAAAACTCATATTTTTTTCATCAAATGGAATAAAGAAAACAATAAATTTAAGTGCTTTATTAACAGAAAAATCAGATGACATGTACGGTTGACAGAACCAGATAGTAACCTGTTTTTAGTATGCCATTGCAAGATGTGTAACTTCTTTTGTTCGCAGTTTTTTCATTCTTAAGCTAATCATCAAAACAAGAGAAAAGAAGCTGTGCAAGAAATTCGTGAATCAACTGTTAATAGAGAACAATGATTTGATTATAACTTAATGTCAGAAGGCGGTTTGCGTATGCTTTCATCAATTACGCAAATAAATTTGTAGGAGAAGAAGTTTATTATTTTCATTTGAATTTCTTAATAATACTAATAACATGACTGGTTCAACACGATCTGCTTATCAACGTAGGCATTTCTGTATTCGGACAGTTCATCTGCTTGTTACACATCCAATTTATTCGTGTTTGTTACTATTTATTATGTATTTACAGATCTTGGATATCATCCTTTATTTTAAAATACGTTCAAGAGGACCATTACAATCAAATACGATGATAAATAATGATACAAAATGGTTAAAATTTATTTCATTATCAGTGAAAGATATTATAGTTGGACATTTTGTAAGTGTTTTAACTTTAGACGTTATTATTAATCTATCAAGAAAAAAGACCATGAATTGAATACTTTCAATCCTTTGTTCATTTATTACAAACTTTAAGCGTGTCCATAGAAAACTCTCACACCTATAGAAGAACGTTTTTCCTCTAAGATACTATTTCAATATATTTAGATTCTCTGGAATCTTTTGTTGCAAATCAGATTTATATTGATTAAATTCTTGCTGATTCAATCGTGAGCACCTTCTAAAATATCCTCGAGGTGTACTGTCTCTGTCTTCTCTAAAGCAAGGACTTCAAATAGTGTGAAACTGAAGTTGATGTCGATCTGGAATGGCATTTATTTTTTTTTCTTGAAAACCAATAAGGTGAAACGAATGCTCCACAATTTTCATAATCAAAAATAGTGTCACCAAGCTTGCTACCGAAAACTAGAACAGAGATTATACTCAATTATTAAAACGATTTTTATGAAACTATATCATTTTTATTCAAATGAATCGTTACCAAAGACACAGCTGATTTGAATAATTCAAAATAAAAAAAGTTAAAAGAGATTTTCACCTTGTTTTTGTCCATTCTGTATGTTCTTTTAGCTGCAGGGGAAAGTAACTTACATTGATTTTGATTCATTTTACTTGGAGAAAAACAAAACATACTGTATCGTCAGGAACGAAGCATTAATTTTTTTACAAGGCTTCTACATTTAAACTTTAGTAACTCAGCAAACAGTAGCTTATGGCATCTATCTCGTTCGTAGCATTGATAATTATATATCCATTTTTATATTTAGACTCATTATATTCGATCTCCATTAGCTGAATTAATTGAATCTGAACTTCATTTTACCTATTATTTTCCATTTATATCAGCAAATGCCATATCATTTTCGCATTGTTTCTTATCCGTAATCTCAGTAAGATTTTTTTCAAGTGATTCGTTATTAAAACGTCGTGTTGGCGTTTTCATATTTGAATGTCGGAATTTTCTTGATTGCCTTGATGGTATTGTTCATCGTGCACATAAGAAAAATTCAGTTTTAAAATCTCATAATGAAAATCTTGGTTATTATGTGGACGGTTTAAGTGATGTGTTCGCTGGAATATGCCTTATGACCGGATGTTTACTTTATTTTTACAGACAACGACCATTCCGACCAATAACAGATAAAACCAATCAAACATCATCAAAATGTACTGATCGATCGAATGATTATGAAAGTGATGATACAGATTCCGTTATATTAAATATTGAAGACGAGCAAAATATACAAACCAATGATGTTATAAATAACGATATATTCGAAACAAAAAGAACAATATTTATTGCTCTAATTCTCTTTTCTTTACGCTATGCATTAGCAGGACTATTTTGGGATAGACATGTGATTATCTATGGTCAGCTTTTAGATTCATATACAAATCAATCACAAAAACTAGTGAGTGATTATTTTATTATACTTAAAGATTCATTTGCTTTTTTGAATAAATTTAGGAATTACAATTAACAATTCTACATTCACGGATAACTATAACAATACTTTATTTATGGAGATGTTTGGGTCCATTGAGTATACAAGATTATTTTATAGTCGCTGTTTTCTTTGATCGAACATGGGTTTGCACTTGACTTAAAACATATAGATATATTTTGTATTTTTGTTTTGTAGGAATTTATACAGAAAACAAGTAAAATTGGCTGGCTATCTTTATTAATAGTCATATTTTTGGCTGAACTACATATTAATTTGATTCAATCGTTGTTTTATATTTTTTTGAATTAACGAAATGAAAGACTACTCGTTTTTTGTTGTTGTCGTTGTAATATTGTTAAATAGATCTTATGCGAATAAATAAATATTTCTTTTTTTTAAGTACATTGCACTTTCGCATATAAAATATGTCGAATATAATTTTAGGCAATTCTAAAATGGAGAATAATGATTTAACTTTTTGGAAAAATTATAAGGCAGCTATGCAATGGATTCAAGGAAATACAAATAATTGTCCACCAACATCGATAACCAACGAGGACGAGAATACGTTGTATGATGAAGACAATAAAGCACTTGAATTTACAATTGATGATGATTTACTAGATTTTTATCGTCTCTCACGAGAGCATAAAGCAAATCGAAGTTAGTACAGTATAGTTATTTGATTCACAAAAAACTATAATCCTTTTAAAATTGCTATTCTACAACAGTTCATTATTCATTATTGACCTCTTTAAAATATTGATAGTTTTCTATTCTTTTTGTATTTTAGAAACCGAAAAATCACAAGAGAAAAGCGAAGCAGAACAATTTGAAATAATATCTGGCGAGCAAAGTAAGTAGCACAATCACAGCACTTCTCATTTGTTACTTCATTAAAAAAAACCTCATAAGCTATGCACGCATCTTCTGTCGCTTCTAGTGCGTCCTAGTATTCAATCTATAAGTAAATTGCCACCTGTGAATCGTTCGAAACTACGTCAACTAGAACTTGAATGGCTTTATGGTTCAGCAAATTCATCAAAAATTCATGCACGTGAAGCACATCTTCAAATGGAATTCGATCAAATATTTGATAGAAAACAACCGTCTTATTTTCCAAGTCTACCCAATCGACTTCAATTAGATCCAGAGTCGTTTAAACAACGTACTTATTTTCCGACGATTACTATATTAGATGAAACTGCTTAGAAAGTCATTTTTCTTTTCGTTTATTTTATAAAAAATACATTTCTTGTCTGATATTGACTACGAAATCTTCAAGTAAACATTGCATGTTGAACAACTGCAAGATATTATCAGTGTAAGAAAAACAAATTGATTCATTTGATCAAAAGATCGAGTAACAAAGCACTATTTCAGAATAAAGTTCCATGATTATGCATAATTGCTTGAACGTGCTACATAAATAGGCACGGAAAAAGAATTATAGGATTAATGTAATCAATAAAATGTTGAAAAATTGCTATTTTATAAAGGCACGTTCGAATAAACAAAATTTTGTTTTTAATACTTTTTCTGATTATAACAGTTATTTAGCAGTGTCCTTCAATTACATTTGAGTAGAACTTATGTTTGTTAAATCTTATTCTATAGACGAAAATCTAATCAGAACAGATGAACCGACAATATAATGAACTTGAATTCATATCTTCATCAATATTTTTTCTTTAACCAACAGAAACAAAATATGTCTTGATCATTTGCACTTTATTTTTCATTATTTTTTGCAGTCGCTATTACTAATATTTTATTTCTATTGTTTTCCTCTTGAATATAAATCAAGAACTTCATTCAATTAACTATGGGCGTTAATAAATCTAAAACTAATTTAATGAGAATTCTTATGAGTGAATAGATGACTTCACCTTGATATTCGACTGAATCCGCGAAGAAAAAAGATTTTTTTCTCTCTACTCAATTCGAATTCACTCGGAAGAAATCTTTCACTTTATTAAGAAATCGAAGAAAAGAAAAACAATAAATCGTCGTACTCGGTAAATAGACCGATATAAATCAGAAGTGTACCCCTGTGATCAAGGATAAAAATCATACGAGAATCACCTCATTTTTTTCAGTCGGGTATTCTGAAAACTTCTATTTGTTTTTCTTCTTCTTCTTCTTCTTCTTCTTCTTCTTCTGCTCTATGCTTGAATGACTAGCGGAAGAAAGAGAACAACGAACAATTCGACAGTCAACGGTCGTTACATGAAAAACAACTGATTATGGCCTGATGTTAAGAACTTTATGCTTTTCTTTTATTTACTTTAGCTTAACGTATAAATTTGCTGCAGAATATTTTCCTTTTATATAGTGTATTCATTTGATGTTCTGAGTAACACCCATACATGGCTACTGATATACGTAAAATAAATAACGGGGCTAGTTCAACACGATCTGTTTATCAGCATAGGCATTTCTGCATTCGCACATTTCATCTTCTTCTTACACATCCAGCTTATTCATGCTTGCTACTATTTGTTATATATTTACAAATCATGGATATGATACTTTATTGTAAAATACGTTCGCGAGGACCGCTACACTCAAACGCAAAGACAAACAATGATACAAGCTTAAAACTTTTTGCTTCATTACCAGTCAAAAAGATCATGGTGGGACAAATTGTAAGTGTTTTTTTTTGTTTTGAATATGCAGGAAAAGAAAATCTTGTCTGGCAATATCGAATCGACACAAAACACTTATGTATTTATTATACTATAAGCAGTATATAGAATAGTTTTATACATTATTCATCAGTTACAAGTTCATTATCGAGTAAAAGGCACATTTTATCAAACCATTTTTCTACAGTGCTTCCAGAAATCAAGCATATAAACTAGTGATCAAATTAATTTGTTAATTTCCGAGAAAGCTATGTATAGTACGAAGCAAAAGCGCGAAGTCAATACTGCAGATTAGTACAATGGTAAATCAGAGCTATCTTTCACACCTGTATCTTGAAGTATTTGTGATTTGTCTTTGTCACGCAGACTCATTTGAAGTTAATACCCACAGATAGTCTACTTTGAATTATTCTAGAAGTACAGTTTGTTGTATAGTTTTTGTTATTCGAAGTGAGGACATCAAAGAATATCAATGGTGATATTTCCGTTGGCTTGTAGTAAGATCTACGATTTATTCTCAACGAAAAGTGTGTAGGAAATAAATAGAATCGTCATTTGACAGTGTCTAGAAAAATGTCCCTGTATAATGTTTTTTTTGTGAGAGTTGATTGAATAAGAAATTCTCGGATTTTTTTCAAAAATAGAGTCAATAAAAAAACTTTTTTTTCGATCAATAACGTAAAACAAACGAGAGTTTAATCAAACATTAGAAATGAAGCAACAGACTGGTTCTCGTTTAAACCTTTCGATCGAAAAAGTATCGATTTTATTTATTTGACTTGCTGTCTAAGTCTGAGTCCTTGCAAGCAACCAATAATAGCAATACAAACAAAAATAAGTTCGTTTATTTTGCCTTGGGTGTCATTTGACTGATTACAAAAACACTAGTTTACCTAGTCTTGCTTATAGACAACTACAGATAATCACGTTTGTTTTTTATATTTAGACTCAATATGTCCGATCTCCATTAGCTGAATATGTTGAATCCGACCTGTATTTTACTTCTTATTTCCCATCCATATCGCCAAATGCCATATCGATGTTTCATTGTTTTCTATCAATAATCTCAATAAAATTCTTTTCAAGTGATTCCTTACTACAGCGACGCATTGGTGTTTTAATTTTTGAGTTTCGCAATTTTCTTGACTGTCTCGATGGCGTTGTTTTCCGTGCACGTATAAAAAATCTACGTTATAAATCCTACCGAGGCAATTCGGGTTATTATATTGATGGTATAACTGATGTATTAGGTGGGACATGTCTAATTGTTGGATGTTTACTTCATTTTTTTAAACAACGACCATTACGTTCAATAACCCATAAAACCAATCAAACATTATCAACCCGAATGAGTCGATCCAGTGATAATGAAAGTGAAGAAGCAGATTTAATTATATTAAATTTGGATGATGAACAAAAACAACAATCAACCAATGGCATCAATAGTAATACATTCGAGACAAAAACAAGAATAATTATTGCTTTAAGTCTTTTTTCTGTACAATATGCATTAGCGGGAATGTTTTGGAATAGAGAGGTGGAAGCGTATGAAGATTTACTAGATTCATATATAAATCAATCACGAAGACAAGTAATAAGTTATTTTTAGTAGACTTACAGATTTGTTACCGTTTTTTTTTGAATGAAAATTTAGGGTTTACAAATGACCATTCTTCATTCACCATTAACAATATTAATGTTTTATTTATGGAGATATTTAAGTGCGATAAATGTTCAAGATTATCTTATCTTTGCTATTCTATTTGATCGAACATGGGTTTGTAATTGACTTAAAACATATAGATATATTTTGTATTTTTTCTTGCAGGAATTTATACAAAAAATAAATAAAATCGGTTGTCTATGTTTATTAATAACCGTATTCGTAACTGAATTACATATCGATCAAATTCGCTCTATACTGCATCTCTTTTGAATGATAGAAATCAAAGATATTCAGCGAAATTGATAGTTTTCGATGTTTTTCAAGGACAAAAATGCTCATTTTTCTTGTACTATTGTCTGATGAGAATAACTAGCTATTTGTTTTTGTATCATGCACATTCACCACATATCTATAGAGTACGATATCAAATAAAATATAGAACTATTCGTTATTATCTTAAAATACTGTGAAAAGAAGCATCGCGATTTGTCTTTCTATAAAAACAAACAATTGCCTAATGGATTCAAGGTAAACGAATTAACTATGTGCCAACATCGATAAAATAAAAGATGAAGAAAATAGCATGATTGCTAACGAAGATAAAAGAACTTGATTTTACAATTAACGATGATTTCCTGGCTTTTTATAATCGTCTCACATACGACCATTTCTCTCACAAATTTCTAACGTATTAGAAATTATTTCGAATTTTATTTTATTAAAAAAGGAGTAGATATTTCAGCCAGACCTGGACTTATAGCACCATCTTCACAATAAGCACCAGATTTATTTTCTAATTCAGATGCTAATGCATCATGAAACCTATATATGGGAAGAATTTCAGGTCGAAACTACGTCGTTAACAAGGGGCATGCTTTTCAATGTTGGGATTTTTCGGATTTAAAATCCCAGAAAAAGTCCTAAATGATTAACACCAAAATCTAATTCAAAACCATCCCTCGTTAATCTACCACCAGCATTACAAATTAATATATGTAACGGTAAATCTCGTTTTATATAATCTTCAGCAAATGATCGAATTGATTCTAATGAATCACGATGAAGTTCGATTAATTCAATCTGTTCATTTCCTGTTGATTGTCGAAGGTCTTGAAGAGCATTTTCAATTTTGATCATATCACGTCCCGTGATGATGACATGTGCATGTGCTGTAGCAAGGGCACGTGCTATTTCAAGTCCAATACCTTTTATGATAAATGACTAGATTATTTTCATATGTAGTTATTAATGAATTTGGCTTACCTTGCAGTACCTCCCGTAATCAAGACTGTGTTGCCTGTTAGATCAACCTTTAAACTTCGAACAACTTCTGATGAAGGCGATTTTGCATGTAACATATCGACGTATTAATCAAGCCGACAAGCTTCACCTTTTTATCTCTTGAATTGCGCCGAAATAATAGGAAAAAATAAGGAACAGAAATAAAGAATGATGCTTTAAATATCGCGTGCATCATACATTTGCTTTACTTTCATGTTTGATTCGATTGTATTCATTGTTGTTTAATGCATTGTAATCCATCATAATTCTGAAGCATTTCTTTCAAAATCGTGTACTTACATGAACCGAGATGTTTAAGCTGAGTATTACCAATGAAAATATTCATGCAAATAAAATTTCTTAACTATTATATAACAACAAATTTTAAAGTTTACAAGACTTTCTTCTTATTTATTTTATAGAAAAAGAAGAAAAGCTTGCAAAATAATAGGATTTATCAATTTTCATAAAATCTTTCAGCTTGTTCGCAATTTTTTCCACTACTTGAGATTCAATAAAACAAATCAGTCTTTTGGTAATAATTATATCCACACGCTCCGACACATTTTTCATCAAATTTAACATGATTTTTCGTGCATATAAATTATGATACAAATATAATGAATTATTTATTCTTAATTGAAATCGAATTCATCTTTTTTTCTCTTTTAATATGGTAATGTTGGTCTTTGTTGAAGACCATATTCATTTGCTAACATACTTCATTAACATTTATGAATATCAACTTCAAAATAAAGTTATTAGAAGAAGAAAACAAACATATTTACCAGTGTGTTTCAACTTCTTTCACATTATTAAATATAAACATGAGAACACTGTCGGAAGAGAAATATCGGTCGTAGTTTTTGTTTTTCTTCTCTTATTACTATCTTTTAAAAGTAACTATGTGATAAGGTATGTAATTTGCATGTTGATACATAAGTGTCGATTCATTTTCTATACACCTGTCTGTTGTTTCAAAGACCAGTATTATATTTTCGCATCGCTACCTGATACATAAGTGAAGATAACATTCATTTATATGTAAGCACATGAAATTCTTTAAAAAATTAATTCTTAAATTGTTTATTTTGCATGCCCAATAATAGATGGGACAGTGATTTGAAAGGATGTTTGCGCTTCGCTTCTCTGTTTATCTAGGAAATCATTCATAAACATCTGAAGGAAACAAATATGTAATCTGAAGGATATACTTAGAATATTTCCTAGAGGCGTTTGCTCTTAACTATAAAGTTTATGCATTCCGAACTTTGTTCTTTTAGACTAATTGAGTGCAGTTAATAATATGGAGAGAGACGATGGTGATATCCAAACGCCTAATACAAGTCGATCAAATAGCATTAATGACGATGAAACAAGATTTTTGCCTCCAATTGAACCGATAAATGAATTAGAAACTCAATCTCCAGGTTATTTGCGCACACAAAATTTATCTATTTAATCAACTGTAAGAAATAATAAACATATATTTTTTTTTTCTTAAAGAAATCGTTGATGAACAACTTAAAACTATGCCGGAAACACAGCTTTCAGTTATATCAAGTTCTTCATCAGATTCTGATACAGATTTTGTTGCTATAAATAAAACTGATCTTGATTTAGAAGTCGTAAGTGTTTACTTCGTGTATTGCTGCTTGGCTGCTTCAGCTGATTGCTATCATATGAAGATACGTAATAAATGGGAAACAATCTGGTTCCCAACTATAGTCTCTTTTGTATCACTATTGTTTTAAGAGTCTTCGAAGAATTTAAATGAGAATATGATAAGGTTTTCTTATTTTATAACAAAACAAAACTTATGCATTGATTTATTTATCATGACATCAGTGACCTTTCATGCTAAATCTATATATATATAAGAACTAACGAAAAAATAAAATTAAACCCGGTTATTTCGATCATCACACGTCAATGTCACATCTAATGCGATTTTTTCCTCTTTATTCATTATCATTTTAGCTTACTCTACGTTCTATTATATACATAAATATATACATATATGCTGCCAATGACTCTTGTCGTCGACGACGATATATATAATTAAAATACGAGCGTGTAAATGATTGAAAAAAATTAATCTTTTTCTATTCTGATGAATAACATAATGTTTAACATGCTTAAAGTGAAGGATAAATGATTGACGGATTTATGGCGATACAGGGATATTTATTTCATTGGTATCTATATGCGTATCAATTACACATAAAAAAATACGGCGTCTGTCATTTGGCCAACATTTACCTATCTGATTAGATTACCCTCCAGCAAAGTGTACTAGTCAATAAATGAGCGAGTATACGTATATAAAAAGAAAAAGAAAATATCCATCAATATTTTTCTTATGAATATGCCTTTCTTTCTTTTTCTTCATTCTTTCATCTGTTAATATGTTTTACAGATATAATCGTTGTACGCGACAAAGAATTCTTGTCTGAGTTCCGTGATAGAAAGCCAGTTTTTATGTCTCAAGAAATATGTGTATAAAAAATATGTTAGCGCAAAGCGTAGGGAATAAGAAAAAAAAGAGAGACTGTGTTTGACGGTTCTATAACCTACTACTGTTGCTGCTGTTATTTTTTCTTCTTTCTCTTGGTTTGCTTGTTTATTGCTTGCCCGCAGTTTTTTTTCCGTGTTTCACACTTATCAGCTTTTTTTTCGGTCCGCCTTATTCAGCTATTGTCAATTCTGCACTACGTTTTTTTCTCTCTTTTTTTCTTTTCATTCTGTTCTTTACTTCTTTATCGCCATCCGTTTTCTTCGGTTCTTTTTCGCGTCGAATGCAAGAAAAATGTTCATCTGATCAATATGACGTCTGATGTTGAGGATCTCGCCACGTTTTATGCCGAATTTCCTTCGATATTTGGAAACGATACATCGTGTCCTATAGAACCATCATACAGTACTGTTGCAGCTGATGTTAATAGAGAAAAATCTTATCAGCCAATGTTTGGTTCATTTTTATTTGCTGATTCAGACCCACTTAGTCGAGCAGCCTTTGTCGCTTCTTCATCGCCTTCGCCTACTGAAGTACCAACAACTCAAGAACAAGTAATGGACGATCACGCTTTAAGGAATGAAAGCAACATCTCAAGTAGTATTCAAGTTACACCCTCATTAGTCACACCTGTGGAGCTTGCTGCGGAAATCGATGACGATAATGACGAAGATGATTTTGATGGTATACCTATTCGTCATGCACCTATAATGATGAATAGAAAATTGAATGGCGATAATGAGTCAAATTTCAATCGACTAGACCATGATCAAGCATTCGATGAATTTATTAATCATGTTGAAAATGCACACAATGATTATGGACTTGAAGATGATTCATTTCTAAATGGTTTTTCTGATGAACAACATGATACAACTGCAATAGTGCCAACTTTATTTAAAGATATTCCTGACATCGATGATCTCAATGAACATGATGAAGATAATGACGACGGAATTCCTTTCGATCATGCGGATATGTACAATCAATCAGAATCTCTACGATCGTCATCGCCTGATTCTCTATTGTCTTCATCACATTTACAAGACGAGCAAGATGATGATACAGATGTTGATGATGATGATGAAGTCACTAACTGGAATGATGATACTCTTCTTCTTACAAACTCATCTCATATCAATACACAAGTTAATCGAACAAATCATCCGTTAACATTACAAATACATCCAATGGATCAAGTCGATTTTATTGACTCATCGCGTAGCAATTCAAGATGTTCACACGTATCTTCACATTTAAGCTTTGGTTATAATGATCAAGCTCGAATATTTCGTAGTGATGATTATGAACTTGTCACATCCTCTGATAGTGATGATGATAATGACAATAACGATGATACAATTAATATTGATAGTAATTTATTTAATCAAAATGATAAAATCGATTTAGATAGTAATACATTCAATCAAGATGATAATGAAGATTTACGTCTAGAAGTGAATCTTGATGATCACCGATCAGTTTCTTCATTTAGTAAAAGTGATAGTATACGTTCAGCATCACCCATTGTTCATGAAAGACCTATTATTGATATTGATGATGATGATGATGATGATATTGATCAATCGAAAACTCTACAGATAGTTCCTATTACTTCTATGGACAATGATCATAATGAATCAAGAGCTTTACAAGTAGCTCCTATAGCTGCTCTTGACGATGAAGATGAAAATGATGATTTACAAACATTTCGATCTGAACAACCAGTATTACCCATGATATCGTCAAATATAAAAGATCTATTCGAATTAAAGCATGAACAACGAAAAACTGATATTGTTCATGATATTATTCATATGAGACATTTATTTGATGAAAATAATCATGATGATGAATTTATTGCTATTATGCATAATCCAAAAATATTCGAAGAAGTTTTATATGAACAAGACGATAATAATAATAATAATAATAATAATAATAATAATAATAATAACAAAAAAACGGTAATCTTAAATAAATATTTAGTTAATAATTTTCAAACGATTGAGATTCTATTTTTCTTTTTCAATCAAAATAATATTTGTTTAAGTCAAGGATAAAATATGGTTTTCTTTTTCTTGCACTAAATTCTTCGATGTCTCTTTCGGGTTTCTGTTTAAATATATATATACAGAATATCAACTATTAACACGACTTCTCGTAGTACAAGACGAATTATATAACTGTAAGCTTATAGAAACTGTCATTATTATCCATATATGAGTTAACTAGGCGAAGAAAAAAGAAAAAAAAACTCAATTTGTTCTTCTCTTGTTTGTCGTAGAAGTCAGATTCAACCAAGCAAACAAATATTGCTACTGCTACCTTCCGGTCATCATCACAACTATCGACTGATAATCAAATTAAAAACGAACCGCTCGATGAGCATCATCAAAATATACAACAACCATCTTCATTACTAGATTTAGACAACGAAAAAACGCCGCGTTCTTCATTACATGCTTTATATAGAACAACAACAACAACATCAACCGCAAATAACGCTTCTACTGCGGCGGCTAATTACCTTAGCAAAGACGACAACGTCGACGGCGGCGGCGGCGGCAGCGGCGACGGCGAAGAAAAGAATAATGCAACTGTGAATGTCGTCAATACTACTACCGACAATATTAACATAATACAAAGGAAAGAACAGTTGCAATTGCAGTCAACAAATACTTTCAACGTTGTTACGAAACGATTTACAAACGTTGATAAACACGATCAAATCATGAGTACCGACAATGAATCAGATGATGATTCAGAATTAGCAAAAACACTTTCTCAGTTACATAATATAATTAATACTACTGCATCTATAGAAGAAACTAATCGAATCCAACAGCAAATGTCATTGGACTCTTCAAGCATAAATCAAACTGGAATTTCTCCTGAGCTTCTCTTTGAAAACATAATCACGAATGGAAATGAATCAGAATTATTAAATAAGAAAAGCCGACAAAATACTCCTATAATACTGTCGTCTCCATATGTCAATGATACTATAGCAAATTCCGACGAATCAAAAGAAAAAAGAGGCGAGAAAAAAAATATTATTTTTCATAAAAATCATAATAATGATGATGATGATGATGATGGTGATGATGACGATAAGCAAAGGGAAAAATATAAGAATGAAGGAGAAGGAGAAGAAAAAACAACTACGTTTTTTTCTTTAACATCGACAACGTCTCATACTTTATTCAATAATGATTCACACTCCGTTGTCGCTTCTGTCGGCCCTGATACATCCTCCTCGTCGTCGGCTAACATTTTTTTATTATCATCAAACAAACTAAACGACAACTCACCTGCTTTGACGAATCAATTAATTACCGACGTTTTGCAAATAGCAAATACGAAATCAAATATGGATGATTTATCGAATGATGATCTTACTCGACAATCAACAACAAATTTATTTGATCCCTTTGCTCCGATGACAACAACAACGACAGATATGTTTGAGAATATTTTCACTGATGCGAAAAATATTGATGAAAAAGAATTCAAAATGCAGCCAAACTCAAATGTTCCGTCAAAACAACCACTAGACAATTATAATTTCGATGATTTATGGAATCAATCCGTATCTCAGATTGTATCATCGAATAGCCAAGAAATTAAATCAGATAACAATTATGATCCGAATGCATTTTCATGGGATGCATTTTTAAATAATGATGTTAATAATGAAAAAAAACTTAATCCATTTGATGATGAAAATGATAATAAAAATATTATTTTTCCACCTGCAAACATAACATGGGAGTCTTTATTTGGCGAAATGGAACCAGAAGATAATACGGATCTTAAGAATTTCTTAGACTGGATTATCAGTCATATCGAAGAAAGTGAACAAAGTCACGCTGAATCTGCAATAACATTTACTTCAACACAAAATCTTGAAAGTATTGTAAAAGATATTCAAATGTGTGCAATGCCCTTTGATCCAATCCCATCTCCACCATTGCATGTTGATCATTCAGTTGCAAATCCATTGATTAATGCAGTACATCATGAGTTATTTCCAATTAATGAATTAGAACAGATGAACACAATCAATGAACAACCATCAATGATTATATACGAAGAAGATGAAGATGAAATTGAAGAAGAAGAAAATAATGAATTATCACCGAATAATATAATCCTACAAAATGCTGTTGGAAAATTAGTTTCAAATATTTTAATTTTAGCACTGGAACAAGTCAACCATGCTTATAATCAAATAGATCATTTCGTTGATCAAATATTATCCCAAGCAATATTTGAAGTCTACAATGAAGATAACGATTCGTCGGAATCAGAAATCAATGATATGATACCAACAGAAAATCTTACTTCAATTATCAATGACCATGATTCAACAACAACAGCAACAACAGTTAAAGAGAAATTTGATCCCGTTGATGAAAAAGTCGATAGTACTTGGATTCATCATTTTCAAACGCCGAAAACTTCTGATGACTCATGGCTACCAAAAGCAGCAGAACACCATAATGATGTTGATCCTATGCTATTTTTCTCTAACACTTTTGATGAATCGGATTTATTTTCTTCGGCAAGTAATCCAACGAAACTAGACGATGATGAAGCAGGAATACTCAGCGAATATCTACCTCCACCCATATTAACTGACACATCGAAAGCTACGATGGCTGTTAATAACATGATGAAATATACGTTAACAGCACCTGTCATAGATGACAGTGGTGATGACAGTTCTTTTCAAGAAGATTTCTTTAGTTTACATAAGGTAATTAACGTATTCGAACCTTTTTTGTTTTGTTTCTAAACTAATCGGAATATATATTTTATCGAATACTATCAAGCTTATGGGTAAACTGATTAACCACATTGCTCTGTATTGTTTTAAGCTCATTTGCATATTTACACTTGATTTATTATGTTATTTTTGTTCTCTATTTGCATGATGCTGATTTTCTTACATATATTTAGAATGAATCATCAACAGTCGAACACACAAAAATTAATGAAGAACCAATACAAACAAAAAAATCAGCAGTACGTCATATTATTCGAAGAATTAAAAGGACAAAAATAGAACTGTATAATTTTTTATTTTTCTAGCCGACCGAAACAAATGCCTTCGAAGTCGACGACGAGAATAATATCTTTTCGCATAATGCACGTTCAGTACAATTCGAAGCATTTGCTAGTGATCAACCTCTGGATACGTCAGAAATTGGATCAAAATTTTCTAATATAATTACCGAAATTAATAATGAAGTTGATGAATCTTCACAACAATTAACAAATGACAATTCACCATGGATAACCGTTGACAATACATTTGAAACTGTTCAAACTGATGGTCCAAATAAAGATGAACCATGGGAACTTGAAGATAGTACTGAAGAAAAACTTACACCAGCACTTACAAAAGCCAGTCAATTATCGGCAGCATTCAATGACAATGAATTTTCAACTACAGATAAATCTGATTTGCAAAAGAACTTTTTCTCGGATTCATTTAATGCACCAACAGACATTGAAAATTATGATAATTATTTTACTAAACAAGAATTAAATGGAAACACGGAAGAAACATCAGGAGAAAATACGCATATAGGCATTAATAAAGAAAATCTACCAATAGGAACAACATTAAAAGATAATGTTAATGCATCGGAATCACCAGCAACTAGTGATTCCGATGTAATTGAAGTTAATGATATTACGACAGATTTCGAAACAATCAATGATCGTAATACTGATCCAATGCAAACAAGTTATGTCAATATCAATGAAAAAGACATCAAAGTATGCATCGCTATCATTTTAAGTTCAAATAAAATATGATTTTTTTTCAGGTTGAACGTCCTTCTGATTCAGTTGCAATAGCACCACGTATGATGACAATTGAATCCGAAAGTGAAGATTTACCTCCCCCGTTACCTCCATTACCACCATTGAATGATAAATTAAGTATGTAGAAAAGAAATGTAGTTTTTCTCAAAGAAATTTATCTATACGTTTTATTAGATACTTCAAATAATAACATGCCACTAAAATCAGCAATTTCATCATCAAGTACAAATACACAGTATAGTAAAAAAAATTTACGCTCAGAATCAGAACTGTCTCCCACTGTTGAAACTACGATTGATACAAAAGTTCGTAGTCAAACCGACATACAAACGGCTTATCCATTTGAATCAGGTATTTTTATATTTACAATCTATATTTTGTTGATGACATTTGATGTCGTGAATATTGTTGATTGTTTAACGATGAAGCAGGAGAAAGATATTTATTATTATTGTAATTTGATGAAATATCATGATAATGCGGATTATAAGGCGCTGATAAATTGACAGTTTTTGATTGAAATAATGTCGTTGGTTGAACAATATTTGTTCGTCGTCGTTGTTGTTGTTGTTGTTGTTGCTGTTGTTGTTGTGTTACTGGTGGCATAGCGATGAGAACTGGTAGATTGTCTTTGCGAGGTTTTACTAATGGTATTTGACTTCTTTGTTTTTTATGTCGTTCATCAATTAACATTTTTAATTCGAAGATTTTCTTTCGAATATATTCATCTTTTAAATCATTAACAGTTAATAAACGACAAAGTTGCTCGAGATCGATAATTGATACTGGTTCTTGTTGAGATTGTTTTAATGGAATTTTATCAGGAGGTGATGTTGATTTTGAATTTTTCGTCTAAACAGAAAAAAAAACCAGAAGATGATAAATAGAATTAATAAAAATAAAGATTTTCTTTTTTTTCAAATTACTGTTGCTGGTGTTATAGGTTGATTTGATTCTTCCTTGGTTTCAAGATAATCGAGATATTTGAAAAGTTTTTCATCTTCACTTCTATTTGTTGTTAAAGTTGGTGTTTGAATCATTGATGACAATGGCTTAGTAGGAGGTGGTGTTTTGATGGCCTGTTCAACTGGTTTTGTTGATGAAATATGTTCACTCATCGGACGTGGTTTAACTTCATTTTGTTGTTCAGTAAACCAGTTATTAGTTTTGTTCAAATTATTGAGATTATCAACTGATGTTGTAGGAATTGTTGTTAGCGTTTTATTGATCATATCAGCTAGTGTTAAATTTGTTGATGGGTTTTCGTTTGCTGATGAATTCATTTCATTGAATACAACACTATCAATCTCGTCATTTTCATCTTCATCAAATATACTTGAAATTTCATCATCATCTTCTTCATCTCCACCACCACCACCACCATCAATTTTCTCATCAGGAACCTGTATATCGGCTGGTGTCTTTTCAATACGTACATCAATTTGTTTCGATTTTGGTGTTGCATCAGGTTGTTTAACGGATATATTAATCATATAAGTTTCTTCGAACATACAACGAGATTTTGCTATTTTATCTTCAGTAGTCATTATGTCGTCTTTGATGCAAACTGCTTTATCAATGTTTTCTTCTGCTTGACAGGTATGCATATGACCTCGTTGTACATCGTATGAACCATGTAAAAAAAATTTAAGTAATTCATCTTCACTACGAACATGTGTTGTTTCTAATATTGATTTTCGACAAGCTGGAATAGGTTTATGATAAGATGTTGAGATGAGAAGAGTATCGCTAGCCATTGGATACTACGATAGAATGTATCTTACGTTCGTTTGGTCACTAAGAAAAAAAATGAATATAAACTCAAGAAGGAAGACGTATATTTGAATGAATAGTCATGGCCAATACGAAACCGATTGAAAGCTTCTTCATCTGCATCATCATCATCGTGTACATATAGTGAGCATCAATGTGGTGAAGCAAAGAACCTTGACCGATAACTGTTCACTCACTATCGCTGTTACGTAGTTCACACGCATACTCAATGATTATATCGATGATATGCATCGTATTCTCTCGTGAGCAAAAAGAAAATTTAAAGAATAAGAATATGATTTAGTTTTGAAGGTTATCTTTTTTTTTTCACATGAAAAAAAATCAGTATAAAATTGAACTAATTTAATTGAATGCGTAAGGTATTGAACTAGTCGAGTAAAATTCACGAGCCTCTTCTTCTATAGCCAATGAGGCTGTCGCTGACATCGTTCTCATTTGCAATAAGCATAATGGTTGAGTATCTGTTGGTTCAGATTCAGCTGAATCATATCTATCGAAACTAAAATTATGACGATTCGGCGGTGTATATGAAGATTTTTCAATCGAATCATTTTTAATAGATGCAAAACTTGGTTGTCGTGTCTTTTTTTCATTGATTGTTTCGATTTTCGGTGTCGAAGGCATTGAAACCGGTACCAGTAATGCTGCAAACGGAATCGTATTAATAGCGTGACGACAACCGATAAGATTTGCTATAGCACCGGATGACGATGGTGGTGGTGAATCACGTCTTGATAATAGGGATTTGATAAATTTCGGTGTTTTATGCGTATTATTTTCAATATTTTGCGTGGATGACACCGATGATGAACGCGATGGCTGTTGACTATAATAATCACCTTGAATGATACGGTGTAATTCTGTAATAGATACGGGCGTATATAACAGAGTAGGTCGGCCATTGTGATAACAAGCGGGCGATGGAGAACGACGATTCTCTTCTATTATATGTCGACAGAAAACGAATTCAAAAACATGTAATATTATTCGAACGAGGCCAATCAGTAAAAGACATGTAACAATAGGCGATATTCCCAGTAAAACCGCATATAATGCTCGACGAACACATTCTTGCGAGCAATCTTGCATTGTATTTTAATGAAAACAAAAAAAGAACTAGTGACTTGCTCGATAACGGCAAATAAGTAATCGTACAAGAAAAAAAAGAAAGAGATTTACTTGCTGACCTTTCCTTTTGGTTTTATTTTCTGTGCGTAATCGAAATATAAACAATAAAATACTGGTAGAGCTTTACTAAGTTTTAGAATATGCTAACAAAATGTTAAAAACAAAAGAAAAAAGGCAATAATGATAATATTAACAAAAAACAACAACAAAGAACATATTGGAAATAGACAGAAACAGGATAGAAGAAGTCTAGCAGATAAGTTCCACATCAATACGGATCTATCTATGATTATAACAGAGGCAGACAAAGAGAGAGAGAGAGACAATTACAGTTTAGCATGCGATGTTTCCATCGTTTATCTGTCTAGTAAATGATGACATACACGTTGATGGATGGCAGAAAGCTGTATTTGTGTTCTGCATGATGAGTCAAACGACTTGAGGAACCGCTTGTTGATCGGAATCGTCAATAGACGGATTTGAAACAACGAGGCATTGTTCAGAGCATCGAACGATTTCTAATTGTCGTTTAAGTTGCCAATTTGAATAACAACGTGATACTTGTATACATAGACTTAGACTAATGTATAATAAAATAGCTATAACTAAAGGTGTAAAGCCAAGTAGTAAAGTTTTCTGTAGTGTTGTATTATTATTAGTAGTAGGTTCTGTTTGTTCGATTATATTTTTTCGTTCCTAAAAATATTGCAATGAAAAAAAAAGATTTAATTTTATTGAATATGAAAAAATAGAAAGTTATTTTTACTTCAATAGTGACCATATAGTCGATATTTGACTAACTTAGATAACTAATAATGACAAAATGAGATTGGCTTTTCTTTGCATAAGAACTAGAATATCTATTTGTGTGCGTGTCTTTTCCAGTTCAAATAAACACATCGCAACTCAATCATGTAATGAACGATGTGGCTCTCTTCAAAGGACATGTTAATAAAAAAGAAATATAGCGGATCTCTACTATGCTTTCTTTTTCACCCGTTCATAAACATGAAGTCCTTCTCGTTGTGTCTCGTTGACTATAGAAGAGTGGGAAAAGAGCGACCGACGAACAATCAAGCGGTATTAACGGGGATTCCGAAAAGAAACAGAGAGAGAGAGAGATAGAGAAAGATGAAACCAAAGAAAATACAACGAACAAGAAAATATGTTCTTAGTACTTGTTTTTGATGACAGAAAACGGCCTTCTCTCAACAGTGCATAAATGAAATTAGTTACTGTGAATGTGCATGCTCAAGATAATAAACAGATAGCTAAGAGAAGAAAGATTTATAACTGAAACATGTTTGCTATTGTGATTGCCATTCCAGGAAGTTCTGTCTCTTAATTTCCGTTTATTCACTCATCAATATGAGTAAATGTTTTGCTTGTCAAGAAAAAAAAAGGCAAAGGAATATTTGCAGCATCCGTTGATCTAATAACAATAAAATAATTTCTTTTATAGCTCTTCTTCGGTCAAGCTCGAAAGATGATGCTGATGTTGATTCCGATGAATTAGCTGGTGTAATTTCATGCTTGATTGATAATACTCCAGTTAATATTGATGCCAAAACGATTACTCCATTCAAGAATGTAATTAGTTCAGCAGGCAGATTACACGAAGATAATCAAACGATTTTAATCGCTATCTATGGTTGTTGGTTGCCCGATCATCGTCTTAGAGAATATCGCTATATTATGGATCAACTTTTCTAGTAAGATAATTATTATACTATTTTTTATAGATCCAAAAAAAAACAAAATTTTAATCTATTTAGTTATGTTTATCATAAACTAGAACAATTAGTTACAAACGATTATGTTCTAATCTATTTTCATGGTGCAACACCGAAACATCGAACACCAGATTTAAAATTTCTGCGTAAATGCTATCAGATGATTAATTTTCGGTAGGACATCATTTTTCTTTTTGAAGAATTTTATAATTATTTCGATTAGACTTCGAAAAAATCTTCGCTCAGTTTATGTTGTACATCCAACACGATGGCTTCGTACAATAATTGCATTGTCTAGACCATTTTTCAGGTATGAATTTATTTTCATTTGCATAAAATTTTTATTCTTTTGTTTTTTTATTAGTAAAAAATTCTATCATAAAATAAATTATTTATATACAGTTGCTGAACTTCAACGAGAATTTCCTCATAATAATCTTTCAATTCCTCCTATCATAGAACAGTAAGTTGTTGTTGTTGTTGTTGCTGTTTTTTAAACTCATTGAAACTATTCAAAACATATCTTCTTATAAAAGAAATGATTTTGATGAGAAAAACACACATCTTCTCTTTGTCTAGATAACATATACATAAGTATCTATTTACAATCATCAATAGGGAATAAAAAGGTAGCATATCGTTTTTGTCATTGATGTTGGGGGAAATCAAATTTGTTATTGTCTATTTTTTTTTGTTTGTTTGTTCTGCACAACTTATTGGTGATAGTGATTACATGTCGTCGTTCTTATTTGTTTTTTTTTGTCTTAACTTGCTTTTAGACATGAACATACTTATATTGCTCAATAAAGGAAAACCCGGATCTATAAATTATGGTAGAAGACAAAACTTAATATATAACTGTTGCATTTAACTCATTGATTACAATGGATAACAAGCAATTCATTCACTTAGCTTTACTTATTCTTGTTATTGACTCTTTATACTAATCAAAATGTTTTCGAGACTAAACACACCAACACACTCTAAGATTTTAATTTTTCCGAAGAAATCTTTGAAATTGTTTTTGCTTCCTGTTGAGATAGTAACGATACATAGGAATATATTTGCCCGGTCTCTATTCAGATATGATTCAAAACAGTCGAGAAACAGACGAGGAAGAAGTTTTCGATGTTTCTGTTGATTTTTATAATGTAAGTATGAGTTTGCAAGAAATTTCGAAATGAAAAACAAACCCCAATTTGTCATGCATGACATTTTTCTCGACCCTATTTAACAATGAAAATGCTTATTATCCTTTTTATTTGTTGTGTTCATTACAGTTTGGTGTTTGCTTTCACTTATATTTTAATGTTTTGTTTTCACTATGCAAAAATTTATAATTTGAAATTTTCTAGAACCGACTGGCTATACTCTCAAAAATATGATCGTCACAATGCAAGTATAAAACGTTCTATTGCGCAATCAACATCTCCTCGTTCTACATTTACTGTTGAAGACGAATCTATTGCTTGAAAATTATTTGATGATTAGTTGCGGCTATACCCGGTCTTTTTCGTATGGTTTTATTTTTCTTCTATAATTTAATTTATATTCTTGCTTTTTCTTCTCGCCTGTTTTTCTTTTCGTTGTGCAATAATGTGGTGCTGCGTTTTTTCTGTTTTCCTTGCGTATCGTACTTCTGCGTAGTGACAGTATATATTGTATATGTACATAGGCAAGAACGCTGTGCTTAGCAATTAAAATTGTTCGTTATATTTCAAAGCAAAACCCCAAGCAAGATGAAGTGAAAATCAAAACATATTCGGAAAAAAAACAGAAATAAAACAGTGTGTTGCCTCGTTTTTATTTAAGTTGTTTGCTTTTTATTTGTTCTTAATCGATATATTTTGAAATACATATTTAACTAGTTCCTCATTTATTTCAAATAATATTTTATTTAAACTAGATGTAAATAGGCGATTGCTGTTAACCCAATAAAATCTAATCCATATATAATATGTTGAATTTCATCCAGCTACACCCTAGTGATTATCTCCCAAGATGAATTCCTTTCGGCAATCTACTTTAATATTCATCAGATAGATATTCACTTCTATTATGGCATAGAAAGACTTTCTAATCTCATCTATGCTAAAATATGTGTAGCATCTTAAAAGTGATGCATCCCAGAGTGAAGCTTTCTCATTAAAAAGAAAACGAATTTCTTGAAGAATCTTTTGTATTCTTCTAAAGATATTCAACTCGCATATCTAGCTATGGAGCATTGGTAAGATGCTTTTCTATCGATTGTCATTATTTTCCATTCATGATGTTATTATGCTGATAATAGCCTTCAATAATCCAGCACAATATATGACATACTTCGATTAGCAATGTCCCACACGGTCGACCATGAGATTTTCTCATATTCATCATTCTAGAAAAGATTAAGTATTTTTTGTTTTTTCAATCAAAACGTAAGATTCCTTTTATCGAAATATGAGTTCATTTCTTGTAACAGATCATAAAGCAAAAAAAATGATTTAGTTCTACACGATCCATCATAATGAAACTGCCATGTTTCTTATCGTAGTATATTATTCTTGACTCCCATAGTGCTGTTGTTGTTGTTATTTTTCTTTTACTCAACGAATATCATTTGCTATGAATTTTTTTAGCGCAATACTATCGATCATTGCAATAGCGACATGCAATTTAAGCAAACAAGGACATTCGAATGAGTCAAAATGTATAGCATAAGAAAAAGTTGTTTGACCTTGTTTCAATGAAATTTCCACTACGAGAGTAAATGTCGATTTGTTCCTCTTTAACTTTTGCGCTAAGGCAAAATTTTACAATAGAAATCAATTAATTGCTCCATTGTTTGCTTGTTGATTTGACATGTTCTTTTTATTCTAAGAAATGTAAGCAGAAATGCCATGTAAAAAAAACACATTTTTCATTTTCAATTGTTTTATGCTTTCTAATTTATGGCTCCACACTCGCATGACAAACTGATGCTGATGATTATCACAATCTTACTTTAGTTTTTCGATATCTTTCTATATGGGACTCGTTGATGATAAATCTAAAAGAAAATACAATACTCTGATAAAAAAAAGTCACTAATTCATTTGTTTGACTAGTCTTAGACAGAAATAACCTCGTCCCGAGGGCTCGTCACGATCACTATTGATAGTGAAGTATTAAAACCAAAAAAAGGAGCGAAAACTGCTTGCATCTGTTTTTTTCTTTTTCTTTTGAATAGCATTATTTGGTTGTATATTCAGTCATGTGCTTTTGTTTTGTTTTCTTCATGTGACTTGTGTAGACAATTATTTCAAATTGTCATGCCTGCTATGGCGAGAGTGACATGACTGTCATGAGACCCGAAGATATTTTACGTTTTTCGAAAATATTTTCGAATAGCTTTTTTTAGTAGCTACGTTATCTAGTCATGATGATTTCAACTATAGTAATTATGAATGTATGAAATACTTTGTTACATGTGTCTTCGTACGATAGATAAAATCACGAAGAAAGAAAAAAAATGCAACGTATAGTTACGCTTAGTGATTTTGATCACAAAAAAAATGTTCAATACTTTAATTTTGAATAATCTTCAATTATTTCTTTTAGGTGAGAGAATGAATGACTAGCATATATATATATATTTGTAATCTTTAAAATCTACTCAACGTAAACAAAAACAATACTTTACATCTATGATGAATAATGCATGTCTATTAGCAAAAGAAGTACTTGTTGCTTATTATCGATCTACTACATAAATATTCACCTTTACTAATATTTTTGTTTTTTCTTTCTTTTATAATCATGCCTAGAAAAAAGAAATACAAGAATCAAGACAGACACAGCATATCGTAGAAGGCCCATAAAGAATAATTTTTCGTTAATCGCTTACTTATCTAGAACTTTCTCAGTGCAAAAGTATATCTAGACATTTGAATAGAATATAGAGTAAAAATTATTCGATGCATTCATTAATTGAATATTTTGTACTTTCGATGTGGAATAATGAAATTTGAATTTTAGTATAGATATCTTAAGGTCAATATGAGAAACTACTCATCATCTATTTTGAAGTGTTGATTCTAAGATAACAATTTGATCTTAGAGTTTATAACAAAAAAAGGAGCTCGTTGCCGTGAAAATCAATGAAATCAACATTACACATGTAACTAAATATATCCGACGGAAATTCAACTGAACACATCCATTATTTCAATTAACAAATACGCCTACATTATGATATGAAGCAGATTTAGATTTACACAGATTGCTGACATCCAAAAGAAAAGAAACACAAAGCCTTTCACAATTGTGTGAAAACGACCGTGTGCCCTCGTCTACGATGAAAACACAGCTCTACTCGGTCGTAAACGATAAGAATACGACCATCGGACTTTTTTTTTCTTTGTTTATTGCCGTGAGTAAATTTACTTTTGATTACTAACGACTACATGTGTAATAATTTCATACACCTCCGTTAAAATCTGGTCTTCAGGAGAACAAAGCACCATTGTCCTTGATTTTTTCCTCCTTCAACGATTTCATGTTCTATTTTTTTGTTGACGTTTAAGTTGATTCATAGGTCTGTGCCATTGTAAACGAAACTAGATGCAGTTTCGTTTTTAAAGATGTTGAATAGAACATGGACCATAATTTTTTATTGCGTTTTATTCAAGAGTACAAGTAAATATTGACTGCTTTTTCTTCAGTTTCTCTTTCTATTGACCTGGTTAGTCGTATGATAAAAAAAGAAGAAGAAGAGAAAGAGAGAATACGTGTATGCAATAGATAAATGCATTTATACACACGATACCTTCATCCGTTTGCTTTCATAACTTCGAAATAAAAGACAAAGTATACACAATGGCGACCGTCGCTGAGAATCGCTATGGCAAAGAAGGTGTGCGCCTCGTACGNGTACATCGTTCACCGTACAATGGAAATACATTCGATGAATGGACAGTACGTGTTCTAATCGAAGGTGATTTTAATAGTAGCTATACTGACGCTGATAATTCCAAACTATTGCCAACAGATACAATGAAAAATACTGGTAACGATTTTTGTTTTAATGAAATAAATAAAAGAGTTGTGCTGTCTTATTTTTTGAAATATTTCAGTTTATTATTTGGCTCAACGTACACGTACAACAGCAATAGAAGATTTCGCAAAAGAACTCGTTGATTATTTAATCAAACATCACTCTCAAATATCGGCTGCTAATGTTGATGTTGATCGCAAATCATGGACAAATATTGTGACATCGAATAATGTTCGTCATCCAACAGCATTCACCCAAGGAAGCAATGAAGTACAATTTACAAATGTTAGACGTTCAAGACATGGCGATTTTACCATTGTATCTGGCTTGAGAGATTTGAAAGTAATGAAAACGGCTGACTCAAGTTTTGTTCAATTCTACAGAGATAAGTTAACAACTTTGACTGATTCAACTGATCGTCTTTTCGGCACAAATGTTCTTGCTACTTGGACATTTGAGGATGCATCAGCCATCACGGATTACGAGAAAACTCGCCAACAAATTCGCTCGTTATTGCTTGATTTATTTGCTGCACATCAATCACAAAGTGTTCAACATACATTATATGCTATGGGTAAACTTGTTTTAGATAGTGTAAAATCAGTCAATAAAATTCAATTAACCATGCCAAACCTTCATTGCTTACCGGTTGATTTAAGTCGTTTTGGTGAAGAAAATAAAAATGAAATATTCATGCCTATTGACGAACCTCATGGCTATATACAATGTGCATTAACAAGACCACCACCGAAAGCAGCACTTTCATCGAAACTTTAAAATTGACTGCCTTGTTTTTGTTTTTGTTTTTTTTCATCATTGTGATTCTATCACTTTTTTCTTTCATTAACTAACAGAAGGTGATTTTTTTCTTTCTGATTTCAATAAATTTTTAGATGACTAAAACTTTAACTACACATATTCTTGATTTATCACGTGGTCGACCAGCTTCTCATGTGCCGGTTAGAGTAGAAAATTTCATCAATGAAGAATGGATACCAATATCAACAACAGCAAAAACGAATGATGATGGTCGTGCATTAGATTTAGTTCCTACGGACAAATGGCAACCAGGCCGATGGCGTATTATATTCGATGTTGAATCTTATATGCCTGATGGATTTTTTCCTTCTGTTACTATTGAATTTCGTACGACAGATACAGCTCATTATCATGTACCATTGTTGCTTAATAAATTTGGTTATAGTACTTATCGCGGATCATAAAATATCTGTGCTGAATGATCCCTGTTAGCTTATTTTTACTTCTTTTATTAATAAAACAAAGCACATTACACATTAATAATGAGTTTTTTTTTGCGATTCTGCCCACATTTCGAATGCTTTTGATTCATTTTTAAGTAGTTGAGTAATACCAACACGTCTTTCATGTAATTCACGTGCTAATTCTTCGTAGATAAAATGATCATCGAAACCAACTAGAAAAAACGAAAGATAGAACAATTATTTTAAGCATATTGCACATTTCAACATCAATCCTACTATCTTTAGCGTCATGTTTTGATTGTGCAAAATAAATATGATCAATGTGCGCCCAATAAATAGCACCTAAGCACATGGGACAAGGTTCACATGAAGTGTAAATAACACAACCTTCAAGACTATGTGTTTCTAATTTTTCCGAAGCAAGTCGAATTGTCACGACTTCAGCATGTGCTGTCGGATCGTGTGATGGAACAACTCTATTAGCACCTTGAGCAATAATTTTACCGTCTTTACAAATTACCGCTAAATATAAAAACACACTATTCTAGAATAACGCATAAATCTAAAGAAATAAAACTCACCACCAAAAGGTCCCCCAAGACCATGCTCAACATTGTCCTCTGCTAACTAAAAACAAGAATACATAGTTTAATCGATAAATTAAATTCCATCTCTATCTTCTTACTTTAATAGCCATACGAAGGAAATTTACATGTTCCGTTCGTTCATTTTCAGTAACATTCTTCTCAACAAACATGCCATGCTCTTCCATGATTATGATTAAATTTATGAAGTCTAAAATATTGTTTTTAGAAAAAAAAGAAGAAAAAAACTCTGAAGAAATTACTTATTCATTCAATACTACTCTGCAGGGGCTTATGCTTTTAAAGACATAGTAACTGTTTTTAACTCATTAAGTCACATAATACTCTAAAACTCCAGGTGACTAAAGGCATACACATTTTGAATTACAAAAAAACAAACATTTCCATTGGTAATTTTTCAATGCATCATTTCAAGGTATTCTTTCATGCAAATATAATAGGTGCGTAAACATCCTTACGAATATGTGTTGTTAAAATCAACAAAGATCAGTAGAATTACAAATACAATGTATTTATTTTACCCTTAATTATGTGCCCAACGTATTGATTCAAAAGATAAATGATAACGAGATGAAAAGACTGTTTCTTTTTTTTTTGCAAACGCGATGCTTTTTCTTATCGTTACTACATTCAATTCATCAAATACTTCCATGCATTATTTGCTTTGTACAAGAAAAAACAGTTTTTAACTGAAACAATAAGAATGCAAGAAAAAAATAAGCATACCAACTATTCACATTTAATAATAATACGCAAAATTTCAATCGTGATTTGAAGAATATCATCAATATTCTTCTATATTATTGACATATACACATGCATGAATGGGAAATAAATACAGCTGAATAATCGTCAACTTGGAAGATAACAGTAATATATGAGATAGATATCATCCTACGAAAAAAAAGAGGTGAACTATATCTGAATCATCATTATGATTTATCAACGAACATTCCACGGAAACAAATAATATAATATCAGCATCATCTCTATTCGACTTCTTTTCTATTAAAATTTCCATACCGACATGACGAGTTTTTTCAAGATTTAAAATAGCATGTTTCGAAATCTAACTTATTATTTCATAAATTTCATTGTGACTCACTCATAGACTTATTTTTTAATGATGTCTGTTATGTAAAAAATCTAAAAGTATTCCTTTTCTTTTCTTCTATACATATACAAGTAAAATCGAAATAATAGATTTTTGAATCATTTAAAATACTTATTCTTGTTTGTTTTATTCTAATTGAATCTACTTCAAATTTATGATGATAGGAAATATTCTTTTAGAAAAATTGAATAATTTAAGAATGCCGTTTTTCTACAATTAATGCTTTAAACTTAATCACATGTCTTAAATGCTGCATTTGTTACTATTTTGGGTGACTATTATTATGTTAATCTATCGTTCCCATAGAATTTGCTACCGAGTTTGATCAAACGCAAATGAAATCCATCTTAAATTTAAGACCAATTTATTTGGAATTAACAAAAATCTAAGCACGCACATCTACAATTTTACATCTGCAAATGAATTTCAGAACGTTCTTCATAAGTTCATCGTCAAAATTTTATTTGTTAAATACACTTGAGAAATGTACAATCATTCTTGTTTTTGTTTTGGAATTTAAATACATGGATGTATTGTAAATGATTGATCTATAGGTAGTGATCTCTTATCCTTAATGGTTGAAAAAGTCAATCAAAATAAATAACTGTTTCAAGTACTGTTTTACAATCTTCCTTTTTGACTTGATTTCAACTCATGTTAACAATGTAGATTTCTTTCTTTCTTTTTTTACTTAAGAAGAAAAAAAGAACAAGCTATTAAGCCCCCCCCCNCCCCCCCCCCCCCCCCTCAGATCTGAGTTATCACTTGGAAAGGTCCGTTTGAGCTGAAATTTTCAGGGATAACTGATCTTCATTAGAAACAGTCGTGATAAAAATTTCAGCTCGATATATTGAACTGAGCCGAAAACATGGCTTATTTACATACGAATTATGGCCACCAGAAGAATCCCTAAGACCCTGCCAGTAGGAGAACTATAAAAGTCGCGCTTGTTTTAACTTAAAACCGGCACCAATACGCAGCTTTTCTCAGAACGGAATTTTAGAATTTGCTTTAGTTTGTGTTTTGCAAGTATTTTACTGGAATAGGGATCAAAATTTGGCTAAAAATGGTCACCTGTTGGTATAGAATCCGACATTTTCAAGTTCAGGAATCAAATATAAAATATTTGCTCGGACAAGATTTTACTTACACTTGAAGCTTCAAAATAAAAACAAATGACCTTAATATCTTAAATCGCTTGAAACTAGTTTCATTTTTTCTGACAAAAAAACCTAGTTTTGAGAAAAACGATAAATAAGTTTAAGAATCATTTTTTTTGTTTAAACTCGACAAAAGATCTATATGTTATATTTTTACATTGAACCCTTCAATGATGTTATGAGTGACATTAACTCGTTCCACCTATAAACGATCTTTGTTATTAGCTTTATTCTTTCAACTGAAGCGCCTATACTTATGAATATGAAATGAGAGTTTTTAACCTAATAAACATAACTAACATTGCTTTTACTACTTTCAATTGAATGTAATCGATAGAACTATCATTTTTGCACATATTCATTATATTTCTTCTTTCCTGAACTGATTTCTTTAATTGCAAGACAGCGATCTATGAAGCAAGGTAAAAACAAATCGTCGTCGGGTCGGGAACTGCCACTTTTTTTATTCGGAGAACATTTCTATGGAAAACAAACCTCATATTCGTGATCAGCGTACTGAATAATCTATGTCTAGATCAAATTCCGAAAAAAAAGAAAAAACAATTTGGTTTTCTGGAGGATGACCGAGGCAAAATGATTTTATAAAAGAAACGAAAAGATTATTTTTCCAAAAAAGTACACTATTTTGTTCAAAATTTTATACTGATTCCAACCATGTAACTATTTTTTCAGAAAAAAGTTCGGTCAAAAAATGACCTTACCGCCATTTGTCTTTTCTCGAAAAAGAAGACAGTACAGCACGGCTTAGTATTTTTTTCGATAAATCCCTTAAAATCGAACCTTTTTAAAAAAACCTATATATATTCTAAAAGAGGAAACTTTGAAGCATCTATCCATGATAAAAACTCAAACACTAATATTTTCGAAAAATCGACTTTTTTTAAGCGGGAAGGGGGAAGGCTTAATAGTATGAAATGTTCATAGTTATCGACATCTTCATTACACAAAAAAAAGGAGAAATAGAAAGAGAATGAGAATGAGAGAAGGTCTCAAAGAAAAAAAGTAAAATCATCGTTTTTCCGATGATTGGCGATTATCGAAAGAGAGAGAGAGAGAAGAAAAGAGAGAGAAAGAAAGAAAATAATTGCTTTTTGTTTAAGACTCCGTCTCCGTTTTAAAACTCACTCTATAGCTAACAAAGCTACATACCTATTCGATTTGAGCCGAAAGAGACATTATCTTACATAAAGATTTTATTCTTGCCGTTAGCTACACAATCAATTCAATTGATTTCTGCTAGTTTCTTTTCCTTTTGTTTGAATTGCAATATATCCAAATATTTTCAATAGAACTAGGAACTCTATTATATCTATTTTCAGATTATCGAACAAATTAATAAGATATTATTTATCAATAATTATGGTTAGACATATTGAAGGTACAATTGATTATGAAAAACGTAATGAAGTTCTCAATGATAATCATAAAATTCTTATTTATCTCGATGATATGACTTTGACTGGTTAGAAAAACAAAGAAAACTATTCTACACATATATTTATATAAATTTCTCATTCATTTTAGAAATTGCGGCACAAGATGGTTCTTATATTCGTAAATTTCATACGATTTCAAAATTAATCTTAGAAAATCAAATTCGAACATTTCCAATAACGTTCGACATGGAATACGATGAAAAAGATATAGAGAAAACATCAAATTATTCATTACGTGTACGTATTGTAGCTGATGGTAAAACACGATTTATAACCAGCTCAAGTGTTCCTGTGCTTACGAAAGGCCATGGCGACATGGTTGACATCATGGTCGAAAAAATTGATTTAATGTAATGAGAAAACAGTGGACGATACATGATTTCCTTTTTTTTGCTTTTGTGAAACGTTTAAGTTTATTCTTCATGCCAACGTGTTGCGTAAAATAAATAATCAAATAAACATGATAATTGTGTGATAGTCATGAAATAAAAATCTAAATAGACTGATGACTTCAGATAGATAAGGTTTTGTATTGATGAAATAAATGACAGTTTGTTTGTGAGACTCCTTTTTTTTCACCTAAAAAACTTTAGTGTGAAGGTTTTTCAATTTTTATATCAATAATTTCTCCTCCGGAAACAATAAATTCTATGAGTTACTAACATATCGAATACTACGATCAATATTTATTTATGCACGAGAAAAAGACAAACTATCGATTTTATCATATACGCTATTTGTTGTTTACAACACATAAAAGAAAAATACAAAGCAATAGTATTTTATAGGTAGAGATGTTTTTTCATCAGCAAACATGAAATAATCTAAAAGCAAAAGTTTACATAGCTCTTTCAAAAAAGTTTGAATTTTTATTCGGGTAATGACAATAAGTGTTAAATACGAGGAATCAATTGGTTAGTATGTGATATATAAAGAATGATTTATTGATTAAATTTATTTCAACTGAGAAAGGGCAAATTAATATTCGTTTTCGACTGAAGTTCGATCAATTCAATGCGCAGTTCACCTGACTGAAAAATAGCACGTCGAGCAGTACGCACTGCAACATCGATTGTGTGTGTGCCTGGTTTCAAGTAGACAACCTCTGAATTCGATACACCTAAGTCGAGACTGACTGCAGCCCAAAATACACTGCCAGCAAAGGCATCAACAAGATACAAGTTAGAGGTACTGGGCGAAATTGCATTCCCCCGCTCAGGTGAATTTGGAATTAGTTTGTTTGAGTGAAGAATTTTATTGTCAATCATGATGCGATGGAAAGTGTGATGACCAGCCACAGGAGTGTAGAGACTACCACGATAATCAATACGACAAAGTAGTGGTCGTTGATGATGGAATGCTATTGAAAGTTCAGGAATTTTGACAAATAAATCCCCAGTTGATGAAATATCCAAGGCACTATAATGCGGTTGAGTTTTGAAATAAAATTGATGAATCGGAGACTCATCATTCATATTTTGATCCTGTCGAAATTTATCAATGTAGATAATGTTTTGGGTAAAATTTTCGACCTTTTGTGCATAGCATTCGACCTGAAATTTCTCAGCAAGGAATATGAATAGTATGAAAAGTAGCATAGCGTTTCGTCAAAACATTACTTTTTTGTCCTTTTATACTATTTCGTTACGACGAATGAAAATATGATGAGTCAAATCAATTCCGACTATCGATTACTTTTCGCTGAAATGGGTTTACTTTCAGAATTAACGCAACTGAGATAAAGAGATTTTCAAAATCAAACTGTCAACAATGTACTTGTGCTTCGATTATTTAAGAGACTCTCTACCAAGTTATTGTGCCTAACATATGTAAATCTAGGAAGTGCCATAAAAGCAAATGAAATGAGCCTTAACGTATTGATGGCAGCGTTAAGTAGGCATGTTGGATACTGAACATTATATTTTAAGGTGGCGATTTAAGACCTATAAATTGGATTACACTGACATTTAATTTGTTACTGAAAATCCCTCTTATAACCATTTGTAATAATGAAGAAATTTGATTTATTCTTCTTGTAATTCTTCTATGAGAATAGCTAATGTTTTCTGTCACGAGGCTTAGGTGTGATTATAAATTCGCGTGAAGAATGCTCAAACACATATCCGCATAATTCACAATTGCAAATGTCTCATTTTATGTTTAATGAAACTTCAGTTGCAATCGCTGTTGCAAAAGTTCTTTATTAACAAAATATTTAGGTCTCAGTTCAAAACATGGATCAAGTACTTTGAATCAAAAATTTCATGCAACAAAGAGATGAGGTAAATCAAGAGTTTGGAAAGATCTCCATAATGCAAAATAAGTGACTATCAAATAGAAAGTCACATAGATAAACCCAGAAAACATTAAAAGAATAGCAAATGCCAGTGGTGCTTGCATTACTTGATATTTTGTTGTGAGATTCTTAGTACTATAGTACGTCGAATATGTTGCTGTAGCAGTAGCAGTAGCAGTAGCAGTAGCAGTAGCAGTAGCAGTAGCAGTAGCAGTAGCAGTAGCAGTAGCAGTAG
>OENM01000543.1:0-64946 GCA_900239745.1 Rotaria magnacalcarata
GGAATACTATTGTTTTTGTCCAGTTCTCCAAGGAAAAACTAATCCAACCACTATCAAGGTAGCAGTGGAGGTTTCAACGGATACCGCTGCCCAAATCCGACATTGGACTAGTCCAAACTCGGATCTTAGAATGGCCTAGGCCAATCCAGGATTGGCCTGAATCCTAGATTGGCCTACGACATATATATCAATTTTTGACATTATTGAAATACAGTATTGAGTTTCAGCTTCATAAATAACTGTTTTTAAGACAGACTTTCAACAAGGCATTACTTTATCTCTTAAATGTAGGCATATAAGCCAGTTTTTCATCTTCAAATATATTCAAGTAAGAAAAATATGGATGTTACATGGCAGTCCTCATATAATTATATTTTGTAGGTTTGCCTGTAAATGTTGCGTCCCATAAATGACTTGACTAGCGTCTCAACATATATAACAACACAAAGAAATACTATCCCACACTGATGAAATCGAGCATAGCGAGAAACGCCAGTTATGAGCATTTACTTTTTTGTTTTGGTTTTATCAAACTCAAATTGATCGGATGAGAATTTTACAAAAAAACAAATAAACTATTAGAACGCATACCCGCATTCTTGTGCAATAGGACGCCAATACATATTCTACTGCAGATCATTCCAATTCATTACTTTACCCCTCAGAACACATTGCAAAACACGCCTGCTTTCTTTCGAAATCATATTAATATAAAGTGCTGGATTTAATTCTAACACATTTTCGTTTTTTCTATAACTCAGCCATATTTATGGCTAGAGACTGGTTTCTTCACCATTAGATGCCTCATCTTAAAAACTACTTACCTGAAAAAAGCTTCAAAATCACTTGCGCTTGGAATAAATTACGGGGAAAACAATATTTTCCTAGAGAGCATAATTATAACATGCTTTTTAGTATTTCTCATTTTTTGGTCAAGTGATTTTGATTCAAAAATCGAAATAAATATCAATCGACGTAGAATTATATGTTTTACATTTTGAAAAACATTTTCATCAACCAACAAATTATTGTTATAAAATCTGCGTTAAAACTTCGTTTTTCTTGATCGCAGCGAAGCATGTGATTACAAAATGATTTATGCAATCACTTTCGATATCAACTAGTACGAGACAATGAGCGTGAAAAACTAAACCAAACCATATTTTTATGTGCAAACAATTCTGTTGCGGCAAAGGAATTTTCAGAATTTTCGTTTCTGATGAGTCATCAGTTATAGATTTCAACATTGTTTTCTCTGAAAACCACCAAAATCGCAGAGAATTAAATGCTCTACAAGATTAAACCTTCCGTAATTCTTTACCACAACCACAAAATTCAGAGTGTTCGAAATACTTTCAGTGCAGTGTATCAATTTATATTACAATAAGTCACATGAGAAAAAAGGGACATCTATTGACAAAACGTATTTTCCTTTTAGCTTTCGAACGATCGAGTTTAGAAAGCTGAAAGAAGTCTCACATTGTAGAGTATTTGATTCCCTACCGTCCTCGTGTATATTTGCAATATATGAGGCGGTACTTAGTAAAAACAAAAATGTTAGAATCTAAAACCGATCACTGATCACAAAGGAAAAGCTTTAGAATTCCTTGCTTCCACCGAACTGGTTGCACACAAAAATAAACGATGTGGTTAAAATTTTCACGGTCTTTGTCATGCACAAGTAGGCATTGAGAGTGAGTACATAAATCATTTTGCAATCACATTATTCGTTGAGAAGAAGAAAAGCAAAATTTTAATGGAAATCGTCAACAACAGAATACCAATGGACAAAAACATTTTTCTAAATGTATAGCATACAATTCTTCAACGGCTGATGCTTCATTCACTGCTTTGAACTGAAATTGTTCACTAAATGAATAACTAATACTAAAAAGTGCTTTCATCCTATTGCGCTGGGAAAAAAACATTCGACTGGTAAATAATCCAAAACGCACTTGATATTAGAAATCTTTTCAGGCTACATAGTCCATAATACGACCTATTAAATGGTGAACGAATCAGGCATAAAGCAATAAATACCGCTAAGTAACAGAAAAATCAAAAAATTCTTAAAATCGATTCCCGCATAACATATTTCAAAAAGTCGTTTTGTTTCTACTCTATTTTCGACATATAGATAATTTCTTTTACGTTTAAGTCCGATTCCCGTTTCAAAATCGTTTTTCTTCCATACCTATCATTACAGGGAGTAAAAATTCCGTTTCAAGCATATATCTCCTATAGTTTTGAAACTCATTATTCTTCTACCATATCTCGTTACAGGTAGTAAAAATTGTGTTCCAAGTATATATCTCCTATAGTTTTGAAACTCATTTTTCTTTTACTACCTCTCGTAGCAGGTAGGAAAAATTCCGTTCCAACTATGTATGTCCTATAGTTTTGAAGATCGTTTTTCTTTTACTACCCCTCATTACAGTTAGTAAAAATTCCGTTTCAAGCGTGTATCTCCTATACACTGTATAAAAAATCCGCAGAATATTAAACGGAAAAAACGTTTTTGATAGGGTATTTTGCAAAAAAAAAGGGTTTATGAAAGTGCAACGTATCATAAACCATTTTTTTCCGTATATGACGAAGGTAATAAACCGTTTTGAGGTTTATGACTTGGAAAAAGGGTTTATCAGATTTTTCAAAAGCGGAAAAAAGGGTATGTGACACGTTGCACTTTCATAAACCCTTTTTTTTACAGTGTAGTTTTGAAACTCATTTTTCTTCTACTATCTCTCGTTACAGGTAGTAAAAATTGTGTTCCAAGTATATATCTCCTATAGTTTTGAAAATCGTTTTTCTTCTACTATATGTTTCGACATATCGATAATTTCGTTTCACGTTTATGTCCTGTTCACGTTTCAAAATCGTTTTTCTTTTACTACCTCTCGTAGCAGGTATTAGAAGTTCCGCTCGGAGTATGTATCTGAAATAGTTTTTAAAAAGCGTTTTTATTATCATCTAGGAGATCTATGGAGGTTCAGGAGTATAATTCTCTAGTTTTTCTGTCTTCTTCAAAGTGTTCTTTACGTTATTGATTGTTTTCCGAGCCTCCTTTTTCATTAAGTTAGGTGTTTCTCTTTTTTTTTGGTTTGAATTGTCAACGCTTTGGTCCAGCTTTTTTTGACTCTATATTTCCTTCAAAAATAAAATTTTTCCTAGTGAAGTGAGGTTAACTTGATTCTTCATTGACATATACAATCACGCAACCACTAATGACATCGATTTTCGGGATAAAACAACGGAATGCTTAATTTCTAATATTATCTGGTCATATAAGATCTTATTGATGAATCATACAAGAATCTTACCGTAATTATTGATGTAAGATTTCAGAGACGACGATTTTTGTCGGATCTTACATGATCATATACGATAATGATGTACGATCCGATACGATCGGATAAGAATCTGTGACCGATCTTGCTGTCTGATTTCTCGCTCTGGGATGGTATTCGGTATATTCACTGTCTGACTCTTGTTGGAATCCGATAGGATCCTACTGTCGGAATGATTGTCCTGGGTGGTGACCAAAATAAAAAAAATTTTATTTCTTATTTTTCATTTATCTCAATGCGCTCTCATATCGCTTGTATGAGTCATATAGTAATTAATGTATCGTGTTGAACTGGTACTTTAACATTAACAGGAAATAAAATACTTGACTGATTATGATATTAATGTTACATTATCAAATAAATATTTATTTATCCGAGTTTTACATTCTAAAAATTTTAGTAGAATCTATTAAATTCTAATTTTTTTATTACCATTTCGTTACTAATTTGAGTTTTGATAATCGATCTTTGTCACTATGAAACAGACAATGATCAGTCATAAATTATGAAGTTTCTTTTATCTTAACTTATTTGTTTGTTTAACGAAGAACCATTGTTGATAATAACACATCAAATGGACTAATACAAGAAGCGTCTTTATTAATTTCATTAAAAATTTTAAAAAAAATTTACTTTCTTTCCATATTATTCGAATTAAAACCTTTCCATCCCCATCCCAGCTGCTCGAGATCCGTACTTCGAAATAACGATAGCGAAAATATTTTTCTTTTCTTCTAGTACAGAAAGAAAAAAATCAATGTCCCGAGCATTGAAATATGAACATCTATTCAGAATCTTTGTCGGTTTTCTCTCTTCAATCAGGAAAAATAGACAAACTTGATCTTGGGAACAAAACGCGTTTTTTTGAATTTACATGCTAAATCAAATTATCTCATATTACTCACTAATAAAATTTTATTTCTATGAATCACTTTCTCACAACACTTGTAGAATAATCAACAATTTCAATTTCAACTTAAACTCTACTGCCACATAATATCACTAATTGACTATTTATTCTAACGAGATTTAGATCCGATAAACCTGTAGACACTATCAGCGTATTTACTGTACTTTTTGTACTTAACAATAAAACGAAAATATTGATATTTACTGTTATTCAATGCTTGAAAAATTCGAACGATTTCCTGTTTCTTGGGTATTACTCATGAGAATTAAAAGGAAACTGGGATGGGAAAAATTTTGATGGACCCTGAAAAACATTCTCAAAGAATGAAAAGACGTTTCTCTAACTTAAAACCAAACCGGTGGAAGCTTCCAATAAAATTCGGATAAAAGTACATTGCATATTTATAGTTGCTAGAAAAAGCTTTTTTTATTTTTGAGTTGCTTAGCATTACACGTTTGTTATGTTTCTGTCAAAGAAAAAGCAACTCAAATGTTTTGAGATAAAGAAAAAATTGTTTCAACAAGCATTCATTTTAGCGAACCGTATCGTTCGAAACGAAAAAGGAGCATGATTGCCGGATTTCTTCCACCTTTGCTGTCACTACCAGTTCTACTCGTGTATCGTATTCTGGATCATCTCGACGAATTCACGCTTTTGTGTTCAGCTCGTGATGTCTGCATACGACTAGATATGATCATTGATGCGCACAATCGATATCAGGTGAATTCCAACATTATCATCGAATTCAGTTTCTGTTATGGTGATAACATCACTTCCTGAAATAAATAACTATTTATAACATTCGACAGGTTCAATTTTGAATAATATTTTAGCTTTGACAAATAATTACGTAGAAGATAAGCATCAATAATAACGAACACTTTTGCTTCGAAGGTCACTGCTACTAGAATAGTTATACAAAGAAATTTTTTAGATGCATTTAAACGAGAATCATATAAGAAATAGTATTAAGTTTAGAAAAACTAACAAACGGTAACATCTCTCAGAACTTTAGGTATTCTAAGGACATACTGCTTCATTACACAGAGTAGGCAAACAATCCAAGTGCCCATTTGATGGGTCGCAAACTCAGCGACGAGTTAGTAAAATATGACGTTTGCGACCAGTCAAATAACTTCATCTGATGAGACCACAGTAAAAAAAAGATTTTTTAAATAGACATATCTGATCCTGAAGTAGTGGAATACATGCTAAGAAAATATTAGAACATGAGTAGTTACGACAACTATCCGTTGAACATTTGAACTGTAGATGAATTGTTTCTTTCATGAAATTTATCTTTACGAATGGTAGAAGGGTATAATTTTTTAGTAATTTTGAAATTTACTAAAAGTTTTCGAAAATCAGAAAAATACTCAATTGTAAATAAACGCATTCTCATGTCTCCAACCAATAAATCATCTTTGCTTCTAGTTTCAGATGCAATAAAAGGAATTTATTTAATAAGTGTTGTATTTCATCAGTATCAGATTCTATAAAATAGTTGGTTGTATAGGTAAGATATACGGTCAATATTGTATTTAAAAATTTTAGAATAACATTTTTGACATTGTATTGAATACGCTTCTGTTTTCGTCAACATTGTTTCACATAGTACTACATTTTTTATTTTGAATCATTGACTATCAAAACACTTTTCAAAAAACTTCTGTAATTAAGGGAAATATTTGTAAAAACTATATTACTCTCCTAAGGTCACTCAATTGCGAAGACATCTATGAATCTATTTTTGAATAAATTTTGGCAAAAGGATAATCGAGGTTCGCTATTTGAAAGTATTATATTATCCTAGACTTGTTTCTACAATAACAATCTTTAACATTTGTCGATATATTTCTTTTTATTTAGTAGTTGAAGTTTCAATCAGTTTCGAGAAATCCATAACTACCTGAGAAGCAAAAAATGGAGGTGTTTAGAATCTCATTGTTGTCCAAGGGCTCACCATCGAAAAGACACCACTAAAATAGGTATATTGTTAAGGTTTTCTATAGTTCATCATATCTATCGTGTGACCTATGAATCGTTTTCTTTTCACCGATCATGAAATTATTCTCCAGAAAAAAAATTCCAGTCAGCCACATGTTGCATATCAGAAGTGAGCTACTTCTCAAAATCTATTTTATTTGAACATGAATATGGAAATCGCTTACAAATTGATTTGATACTATCTCAATCTTTAACATAGTCAATCAGCACACTTGAGCTGAACGTCAATGAACTCGAATTTCAATGGGCACAAAATCTTGCAAATGCTCTCACTAAAAACACAGTTACGTATCCATTTCTATTCTACTCACTTTTTCACTGTAGCAACTTCTCGCATAGACACTTACCACGCTGAATCTCAACGACAATACAATAGAAGACAGTGAAATGCAATATCTTGCCAATGCTCTCACTTACAATACGGTAAAACTCTATTTTTTACTCAATTTCTACTAGAAATTTTCATCAGTTCCTACAGACACTTACCGCACTCGACCTTTGTAATTGCAATATCAAAGACCTAGGAGCAAAACATCTTGCAAGTGGTCTCTTGAATAACAAGGTAACACACTATTTTCTTCATACTTCACTTTAAACCAACTCAACGTTTTATATAGACCCTGAGCAGACTTAAACTTGGCTATAATTATATCGGAGATGAAGGAGCAAAGCATCTTGCCACCGCGTTGACTAGCAATACCGTAGGACACTATTGACTACTAATTGTGCCTTACATTTTCTCTACACTCAACATATAGACACTCATCATACTCACACTTGAACGCAATCTAATCAGTGATCAAGGGGCTCAAAGTCTCGCTAAAGCGCTCAGTAAAAACAAAGTAAAACATGATATTCGATTGAAGCTATATTCGCTATTTAAGCTTCACAAACAGACACTTACACAATTAAAGCTATATGGGAATAAAATTGGAGATCAAGGAACTAAACACCTTAGCAATGCTCTCATCTACAATACCGTAATATATCATTGTCTATTGAATTTGCTTATCGCAATTTCGATGTTTAATATAGACTCTTACCACACTGGATCTTGGTAACAATATGATTGGAGTGAATGGATCACTGGATCTTAAAAATGTTCTCACAAAAAACACAGTAAGAATCAGTTTTTCACTTAATTTATCTCGCATGATTGTGTTCGTCCTCGCAGACTCTGGAAGTGCTTGACCTTCGTACCAATACTATCAGAAATGAAGGTGTACAACACATTTCTAGTGCTCTGACTATGAACAAGGTATGCATAATTTACAGCTCATATTGCACTTTCTTATCTCGAATTCTCATCTAGACTCTCACCACTCTAAAGCTCAATGGCAATTCAATTGGTGACGATGGAGTACGATGTCTTGCACATGCTCTCACAGAAAACGTGGTAAGATATCCGTTTCTACTGAGCTTAATTTTCGTTATTTAAAATTTTCATGTAGACGCTAACTACATTAGAACTTCATGGGAATATAATTGGGAATAGAGGGATTGAATATCTTGCTAATGCTCTCAACAAAAACAAGGTTGCACATTTTTGTTTTTACTAAATTTGTCTTTCCCACTTTCGAATTTCTATATAGACGCTTACAGCACTCGATATTGGTAGGAATAGAATCGGAGATGATGCAATGGTACATATTGCATCTGTTATCACCAACAACAAAGTAAAGCACTGTTTTCTCTAACCTCATCGTTCTTTATAATTACGTTTTGAACAGACGCTTCAAATACTGAAACTTCATGGCAATAGTATTGAATACAAAGAAGCACAACTTCTTGCGGAGGCTCTCGCCAAGAACACGGTAGAGTACTGTTTCATTAGTGAACTCGCCTTCCACGTAGTGTCCAGTACGGGTACTACTTTTTGTACCGGGACCCGACCCGGCTCACTTTTTTGACACCCGGCACCCGACCGGACCCGGCCATCTTGCACCCGGAACCGAACCGGACCCGACCGGCCTTAAAATAATAAGCAATTTTAATTTAAAATAAAAAAACAAATAAATATTTAAAATGTTTTATTCTTCAATTCTTACAAACTTGTATATATAATTTAATAAGCAAAATAATACTAGTTTCCTTTTTTAACCAATAACAATCTGGAAAGTGAAATATTTTAAAATGTTTAGATATCACTGTTCGCCGGTCGAGTGCCGGGTACTCTAAAGTTTTGTACCCGACCGGATATTTTTTTTCTACCCGACACCCGACCCGGCGCCGGGTCCGAGTACGAAATTGCCGGGTCGGGTTGCAGGACAGTACTTCCACGCTATCGACGTTTTACTTAGATACTGACCACACTCGATCTTTTTCCAAATGAAATTGGAGACAAAGGAGCTCAATATCTTGCAAAGGCTCTCACCAATAATACAGTAGAATAGTACATTTTACTCAGCTCGTTTTTGATTGTTCCAACTTTTTATAACGACATTGATCACATTGAATCTTGATTTCAATGGGATCGGAGACGAGGGAGCACAATATATTGTAAATGGTCGTATTGATAACACAGTGAAAATTATTTTCTGACCATTTGAATTTTCACTATGCGGATTTCTTATACAGACACTGACTACGCTCGACTTTGCTGTGAATGGTATTTGAACACTTGACAGAGATATCTTGCTGAGAATTCTATCTACTAATTATACTTTGAAAGTTTTATGATGATTCATGGGTCATTTCGACGTTAGGTATTCCGTTCATATATATATATATATATATATCTTTTACATGCTGCTTTTTCTGTAATTATTTTTTTTTCTTTTAATAGACAAGAATTTCGAGGATGTAACTGAGTTGATACTAATGGGTATTCTTTTAATGGATCATGGTGCCAATTCAAGCTGCCACAACCTCACAGAAGAAATTATAATTTTTTTATAAAATAAAAATATTCTTTGTTGCAATTTTGTTGTATAATCTCGAGGTGGAAACGTTTGTTTCCTACCAATTCTATAAGAAAAATACAGGCAAACTTATGATTACATATGTTCATGATGTTTTTATTGTGAAAGCACTGCCGAAAGGGCTAAACATATTGAATAACGAAACGATATATATGTATACACGAAATAACAAACAATGCGCAAGATTTCTTTAGTTCATCTGAGTCACAATTGCTTTGCTCATTTATCAGTGGCAATAACAAAATAAATATTCGCAGTAGTGAAATTTTGAATATACAATTGATAAGAGAAGAAATCTTCATTCGTGTTTTTAATAAAGTAAGAAAAAAAGAAAAAAACATAGTTAATGTTAAGATGTTTTGTTGCAAAGAACAAATCCAACTTTATACGTTTACTTTCAATTAAGATCTCTCAAAGCTATATCTTTAATATAAATCTTAAAAGCCATGTATTTTAAGTTCCAATATAAATAACAACACCCTATTTGATTACATTAATAGAGTGGGCAGACTTTCTTGTTCTTCTGGAACTATTCGTATGCTATAGATAATTATGGAAATTTTCGTATTAAAAAGATCTTGGGAAGAAAGTATAAGTAATTCAACAGTATAGTTCTCTTTCGATATTACTTTATACTAAAGAAGAATCAATCTAACTAAAATAATTTAATTTCGAATACGATAGAAATTTCGATGCTTTTTTTCAAGTCCACTAGCAATTACTTCATAATTCAATGTTTAAAAAAACTAAAAATCACATTGTCTTTATAGGAAAAAAAAAAGATGTTTTCAATATTGATGGATGTTCAAAAGAAGATCTTCGTTGCATTGCATTATTATTTGTTGATAAAAACTGAATTTCATCGTTTTATACATTCATAATTAATTTGGACATGAAATAATGTTCAGAGTAAAAGAAGATAGACTGTTTTTGATCGATCTATGAAGGAAGTATGTTTTCAAACCTGACCCAAGAGTGATCAGGGAAAACACTACGTCATAATGTTCTAATTTCTCAAAAAACACGAAAATAATGTCTGAAAAATGATGATCTTCATTGAGAACATTATTTTTGGTTATTTGCTTTTAGTCTAATGCATTTTGTTGAAGTTCTTTTCGTTCACAGAATGAGATGAGACGTCTGGTTCTCAATGAATAATGATTGATAGACGGAACGAATGGAATCAATCCATTTGGCTTATGAATGCAAGTGACCTCTATGATGAATTTCTATATCGTTAAATCAGTTAGTTAAGAAAAAGTCTAAGGAATTTTTTATAACAGAAAATTATATTATTTCCTTTTTTTTGAATAAACGTTTTTCGTCTATCTTTCATCAATCTTTCTGTGATGCCTCTGCTGTGAAACTCGTCTGTACACATCGTTCTCTTTTCTTTTGCTTATTTTTTTTTATTCACATATAACCACGAACAACAATATTTGAATAAAAAACATGAAACGAGCTCTTGTATCTTTGGTTCGTCAACGAGCAGTTGCTCGATGTGCTGAATCAGCTAAAGTAAAGTCGAAGAAAATCCTTTTGAATTCGTTTTTCTCTATTGTTCCTATTTCAGTATCTTAGCGGTAGCAATGCTTTGCCAATATCAGCAGCAGCATCGCGATCAATGTCAACATCATCAACACATTATGCTGCACACTCGTCTCAAACAACGCCAGAAGTATCATCAATTCTTGAACAAAAAATCCTTGGCTATCAATCAAAACAAGATCTTGAAGAAACTGGTCGTGTATTAACTATTGGTGATGGTATCGCTCGTGTTTATGGATTAAAAAATATTCAAGCCGAAGAGATGGTTGAATTTTCAAGTGGTTTAAAGGTTTGTTTATATTTAATAATTTTCTTTAAAATAAATGATTTTCGCTTTTCATGACTACGTTGTATATTGTTGAGGTTTAATCCTGAGCTCTATCTAGTTATTGATAAATTTGATTAGATCATACGTTTTCATATTATATTTTTTTAGGGTATGGCTCTTAACTTGGAAGCTGACAACGTCGGTGTTGTCGTCTTTGGTAACGATCGTTTAATTAAAGAAGGTGATATTGTCAAACGAACTGGTGCTATCGTCGATGTACCGACTGGCGATGAACTTCTTGGTCGTGTAGTTGATGCTCTTGGTAATCCAATTGATGGCAAAGTAAATAGAATATCTCCTCAATGAATATATAGATCTATGATTATTGTTCAGGGTCCATTAAATACAAAAAAACGAGCTCGTGTTGGTATTAAAGCACCTGGCATCATTCCACGTATATCCGTACGTGAACCTATGCAAACAGGTATGAAAGCTGTCGATAGTTTAGTACCTATTGGTCGCGGTCAACGTGAATTAATCATTGGTGATCGCCAAACTGGTAAAACAGCTGTTGCCATCGATACAATTATCAATCAAAAACGTTTCAATGATGCTGGAGATGAAAAGAAAAAACTCTACTGTATCTATGTTGCTATTGGACAAAAACGTTCAACTGTTGCGCAACTTGTTAAACGTCTAACTGATGCTGGTATATAATTTCTTGCTTTTGTTTTTGTCTAATTTCATATTAAAATTAACAAATTATTTATAGATGCTATGAAATATTCAGTTATTGTTGCTGCTACAGCTTCAGATGCTGCTCCATTACAATATTTAGCACCATATTCTGGTTGTGCTATGGGTGAACATTTTCGCGATACAGGTCGACATGCATTGATCATCTATGATGATCTTTCAAAACAGGTAGAATTTAAAGAAAAAACATCAACATTCCTTATTTTTAATTATGAAAATTTTTAGGCTGTTGCCTATCGTCAAATGTCACTTCTTTTACGTCGTCCACCCGGTCGTGAAGCTTATCCAGGTGATGTCTTTTATCTTCATAGTCGTCTTCTTGAACGTGCTGCTAAAATGAATGATAGTCATGGTGGTGGCTCATTGACAGCTTTACCTATCATTGAAACGCAAGCTGGTAAATAAGAAAATCCGTTTTTTTGTTTTTGTCAAATAGTGAAAGTGAACGCAATCAATTTGTTTAGGTGATGTATCTGCTTATATCCCAACCAATGTCATTTCAATTACTGACGGTCAAATCTTTTTGGAAACTGAATTATTTTATAAAGGTATTCGACCAGCCATTAACGTAGGTTTATCTGTATCACGTGTCGGAAGTGCTGCTCAGACGAAAGCTATGAAACAAGTAAAGAATTACGATATTTGTTTTTGTTTTTCGTTCATTAAAAACAAACCTATGTGATTTTTAGGTATCAGGCAAAATGAAACTTGAATTGGCTCAATATCGTGAAGTAGCAGCTTTTGCCCAATTCGGTTCAGATCTTGATGCCGCTACTCAATCATTACTTAATCGTGGTGTTCGTCTTACAGAATTACTTAAACAAGGTCAATACGGTAAGTTGAAGGCAAAACATCTATTTCTTTTGAAGTTTTTCTTTTCTTAACCTTAATCAAATTTTAGTACCCATGGCTATTGAAGAGCAAGTATGTGTAATCTATGCTGGTGTTCGTGGCCATTTAGATAAAGTTGATCCATCAAAAATTACTAAATTTGAACAAGCATTCTTACAACACTTGAAAGGACAACACAAAGATATACTTGAATCAGTCCGTTCAAAGAACGAAATCACCGCTGAAACGGATGCTAAACTCAAAGAAATTGTTCAAAGTTTTGTTAGTTCATTCAAAGCATAAATTAGAACAATGTCTAGGACTGTGCCATTTTTAATAGTAGTGACAGTCACTTTTCTCCAGAGTCGTGTTTTTTTCTTTGAAGAAAAACAAATCAAAGAAAATATTAGATTTGTCATCTGAATGTAATATGTTCAAACAATACCCGCTCGTTTATTCTATCTGTTATTTCATTTCTCTAGTTTAATTTGGCACATTTGTCTATCTTTCTATTTTCTTCTCTCCTTCCATCATATTGAATAAAATTTTAAAAAATACATCCCTAAATCATTTGTTTTTTGATTTTGCCTGGCAAATAGTTTATTTATTCAACGATGTAAAATTCGGATTTCACCCGAGAGTTATGAGTAATGCAAAAAGTACATGGGACATATGAGTCATTCTAGAATGTCTGAACACCAAAATTATCATGAGAAACTAGGCACTTTGGTTTCTGGATGCAGTTTTTGTGCATTTTGAGACCGTTTTCAGGCGATGTTTTGATAGAAAGCTATGATTTAGTTCAAAACTAGTATCAGATTCGGAATCAGCGTTAAAAACTGAGTCGATTTATATATGTTGTTGATAATTCTGAGAAAAGCGTTTTTTTTTTGAAAAATCCCTGTACTCCCCCTCAGGGATGGTCTGATCAAAAATGACAATTCTTTCGATAACTCAGCCATTTCTTGACGGATCCTTCTCATCTTCGAACTCGACCTAGATATTAATAAGACAATTCTGTGCACAAAATTTCAGCTCAATCGAATGTAATTGTGAAGAGCTATCGAGTAAACGGACGGACGGACACACTGACCAATTCTATAGTGTACTTTTTTTTCTTTGAGTACACAAAAAGTACTAAATGAAATACAAACAAAAAACTGCAAACTTCTACAATACTCAATTGTTTATTGTTGTTGACAATAATAAGAATGCTTTTTTAATAGATTACTTTGTTTATCAATTGAAAAGATTTTGAGCTTTACACCAAGTGTCGGACAATTGTTTATTAGTATTCAACGCAGAGCTCTAGACTGAAGATCGTCACAAAGGTATTTTTTCGGTTGTGCTCTAAAATAAGTACTTATGAGTAGAACCTATGTCTTACAAGAGTTGATCACTCGAATAAACCTAGTCGACTACTTTCAAGTCAAGTATTCACATGTCATTTATTTACGTCCGATGGTATGCCAAAATAAATGCAGCTGCCGGTGCTATCAACTTTGCCGAATGTATTGGCATTGGCTTTATTTAAGAAAATTTTTTTAAAACCCTTTATGAATCACTGTTGTAGAACTGGATCTTCGAACTGCTAAAATATTTTTAGACGAGCCAATATCATTCATAAGAAGTCAGGAAATCGTCGTTCTATACACTCGAAATTGTTTCACCGGTTTCAAATCAATTTTTTCGATTCCGTTTTACAATCTGAGCGGAACGTTTTGTTGCATTTCTGAAAATATTTTGTTTTTCTTTATAAACAAGACTTTTATTATTCTCAAATGCGTTTTCTACAGTTATTTTTCGAGAGCATTTGTTTTTACTGCGTCTTTAATTAATCTAGATAATCACCACTTTCATTAGTAGATATTTCAATTTCATCCACCAGAATGTGTTCTGCGAGTAATCATCTTCTAAACAAACAAATAATCAATCAGATATTTTTTTTATGTCTTATTCTAAGTCTCCGATAAATGTATCACATATGTTGTGATTGATAAAATGAGCATAATTTGATACCTTAAACTACTCATAGACTTATTTATGACACGAAGTACATGCTTGTGTAGGAAAACTTTACATGGTACATATTTAGTGAGCACCATCAAGCTAAACAAAAATCAAGAACTAATACGACTAGTCGAAACCATTCGATACCAAGCAAGCTAAGTTATACAAAAATTGTTTGATTGAAGCAGAAAACACAATAAAGTTTCATAATTCAAGAGTAATCTATATCAATAAGGATATTTGTGCAATTAGATGTAACGGCAAACATCCTACTGATCAGAGTACAATGACACCTACTTCAATTGATCGCAAGATAAACACAATTGACTGAAGTGAAAAATCTCTTATATGAATTTGGACAGAAAAAAAGTAATCAGAGCTATACATCTATTGCTTTATCCTGCCCTCAAGGCAAGGAAGAACTGCCCTTTGACAGTCTCTAGTTGAGACGTCAAAAACTAAATAAAGAAGCATAGCGGAGGATACAATTGAAACGGTTATTTTCTGTTTGATAGGTGTTCAACGGACAAAAGCTTCATATTGGCATTTTGGTGGACGAAGGGTAATACCAGGTTGACCACGGAGATCGGTGGGAATCCAGCCATTTGCAAAACGAAATTCGAATTTTTGAAATAGACTCACCAATACCAGAAATAATTGAATTTTTGCAATTTGTTCGCCTAGAAAAACGAAAAACAACGTGTTTCGTGTTTTTAGAAAAAAATATGAATTTCTTCTACCTGTACAGGCACGTTTTCCCACACTAAATGGCATCATAGCTGGATGATTAACATTACGTAATTGACGATTCTCATCTAGAAATCGTTCCGGATCGAATTTTTCTGGTTCTGGCCAATACTGTTCATCTTTCATTGCTGACCACATATTAACAAGTATGAATGTATTTTTTGGAATAAAATAATCATGAAAAGTGATATCTTGTGTTGTTGCGCGTGGAAGTAATATGGGACCAGCACAATGACAACGCATAGATTCAAGTAAAACAGCTTCAATATAAGACATTCGAGAACGATCACTATCGCATGGTGGTCGGTCTTTGCCAATGGCATGATCGATTTCTTCATGAATATTTTTTTGTATAGTTGGATGTGCAACAATATAAAAAATGGTCCAATTCAATGTATTCGATACGGTGTCTGTACCAGCAACAAATAGATCTTGCACAAGTGAATCAAGATTTTCTTTTGAAAAATAAGTACTTTGTTGTCGATTTTCGGTCATTTCATCCAAATATGCATCCACAATATTGGTAATAAATTCATGGTCAAAATTAGTTTCACGTTCTCCAACTAATTTTTGTATAACACGATTACAATCGTTGACATTGTCAAAGATATTCTTTCGAAACTTTCTTGTAAACGGTAAAAAATTAAAGCATGCTATTGTTGCTGTTTGATTGAAATTCTCATTAATTTTTTCAAATAAATTATTCATATTCATTGTTTCAAAATAGCCACCAAATGTAAGCGTACAAATATTATTGCATGCTATTTGACTTAACATATTGCCAATGCTAAATGGTATCGATTGTTTTTCACGAATTTTTTCAGCGATAAAACGCACTTGATCAAGACAACTGCTTTCCAAGGATGATCGTCGTCGACGACCGAATTGATTAAAACTTTGTATAAGAAACTTTTTATGCGCTTGAAATTCGCGACCATATGGAGCCGATATAACACCTTTGCCGTGCAATGTTTCATGAATCATGTGAAGATATGGTCGTCCAGCAAATGTTTCGCTATGGTCATGTAATGCTTCACGTATGAGTGGTGCTGAATTGAGTACAACAACCGTTTGCGAGCCGAGTTGAAGTCTAAATATGGGACCGTATTTAGACATTTTCGACCAGCGACATAATGTTTCATAGGGTCGGTAACCTAATTGAAGAATATTACCAAAAATTGGCCATGAACGAGGACCATAAGGCACTGTCATCGGCGATGTTCTATTTTCATTATCATTGGATTTCTAAATAAAATACAATCGTTTTAAGATTTTCTTTTCTTTTCTATTAATGGCTTACTTTGTTTCGTATGACACTTATGCTCAGCATAGTAAAAACGATGACCAGCACCAAGACTAACATTTTTGTTTGAATTCAATCAAACACTGATTATGAGTAAGACATATTTATACTCGCTAAGAAGAAATAATTGAGTCAATACTTTAACAGAGTGCTCCTAGACGATAACAGAAGTCATTGAAAATGCAGCTAATCAATAAATCATTCAAGACATAAAATCAGAAAGCAAGTTCTTTTGATATTATGCAGGTGATTGTCGCGTTCAATATTTGTCACAAAAATATAAAGTTAATGCTTTCTTCTTGATGAAATCTATTGTTGAAGGTTAAACAATTTTGGTAATTATATTTCTATTATAGAAATTGAAATTACATCTGGTTTATGCTAGTTTGACAATTTAAATAGCAACATCAACAAAAAATGTCATCTATTCAAGTCAAATGCTATTTAATGTGTCCTCTGATCATAAATATAACATGCGGTCCAACGAATTTCTAATTCGATACCAATAATTGACTATACTAAATAAGTTATATCGAGCTTGTCTTTATTCGATCAAACTAAACGTTCAAAATAATTGTTGCTAAAAACATGATGTGACATTTACAAGGTACAATATCTAAGCTTTTATCAAGATTTTCGAGTTTTTTCTAAGATGCAAAAATTACAGTTTCCATCAACCGTCTCTCTAATTTATTATTCTTCTGTTTTAGTTGCTATTTTGAAAACATTAATGTCATGACATTATTCTTGGATGTTCGCAAATAAACTTTCAATACAAACAGAAAAATGGCGAAAAGAGTTGAACAACATGAGTTCTTGGTTGTGTAGAGAATAGACAAATAACAATTGAAAAAATACGTATCCATAGTGAAGTTGTAGGAAGAAGACCGCTAATGAACAAGAAACTTTAGAAAAATGAATTGCTTGTTTTGCACCATTAGATGTTGCTATGATTTATTTGTTCTCAGCGAATTTCGATCATATTTGTAAAAGCTGTTGTTTCCTTCTATTTCAGTTTCATCGCCCATTTTCATTATAAATATACGATGCTGATTAATCGTGATTTCTTCTTTTCTAGTTTATTTTCATGATCAAATATCATTGAAAAAGAGCGACGTTCAAAGCCGGGAACATCCTCTAGATGATTTTGAAAAGATTTGCTCATGAGCAATTTGATAGTCCAAATCTATCTAAGGTTTTTCAATTTGTGAGTGACATACTTGTTCATATAATTTAGAAATTTTATCGCATATTTCCATTTTCTAGGGTATTGAAAGTTTATTTCTTATTTTTATGTCTGTTGCGCCTAAAGACTATAACACCGGCGCTTGATTGAATATAAATTTACTTGAAGTTCTAGCCATATAATAGTCAAATGATATCTAATATATCCTAAAACTAGATACCAAATAAATGTGGAAACTTCTGATTTCATCCGAGAGTTATGTGTACTGCAAAAAGTGCATGGGATATGTGAGTCATTCTAGAATGTCTGAACACCAAAATTATCATGAGAAACTAGGCAATTTGGTTTCTGAATTCAGTTTTTGTGCATTTTGAGACCTTTTTCAGGCGATGTTTCGTTAGAAAGCTACGATTTAGTTCAAAACTAGTATCAGATTCGGAATCAGCGTTAAAAACTGAGTCGATTTATATATGTTGTTGATAATTCTGAGAAAAGCGTTTTTTTTTTGAAAAATCCCTGTACTCCCTCCCCCCTCCCCCATCAGGGATGGTCTGCTCAATAATGACAATTTTTTCGATAACTCAGCCATTTCTTGACGGATTGCTTTCATCTTCGAACTCGACTGAGATATTGATGAGATCATTCTGCGTACAAAATTTCATAACAATTGGATGAGGCGTTCGAATGTTATTGTGTTAACGGCCGGACGGGGCACACTGACCGAATCTAGAGTACTCACTTTTTTTGGGTACAAAAAAACAATTATAAGTCTAGAAAAAAAAAATGCTACTAACTCTCACTATTCTTTTTCCTTATTGATGTTTAATAAGAAGTTTGACAGACATTTTTACCGCACTGTAAACTAGAAATAAATGTTATTTGTTTCATATTATCAATCTTGTAATTTTATTTTTTTAATGAAATTCATAAAATTGGTCACAATTGAAACTGAATAGAGTTGACATAGCTTCTATTATACAGATTTTCAGGTTAGCTCGATCATTCATACATTCATTCAATTAAATTCTCTTCCGAGAAATAAATAACACACACCTGATAATGTTCTTTTTTTCAAGTATTCGACAAAGTTCTGTAGAGCCTCATCCCATCTGTTTATTTGACAGATTTAATCAAAAAGATTACTTTGCTTTGTTCTCCGAGAACAGTTTATTTATATGCTGCATCTAATAATAAATTTTTTTCTAGACTAAACGATTAAAAAAAAAAACGATTAATCTACAACAAAATTAAGATGTAAGCCAACGTTAAGTCAATACACTCAAATCACACTAAGAACATGAAGAGACATTGACCGAATGCGATTAGATTTCCTAATAAAAATCTTGTCGTTTCAGATAATCAGCTAAAGCTGGCAAAGGAAACTTTCTCATACGATTGTTTAATACTTTTTTCTCTTCCGAATTGCTTCACAATGATTTCTGTACGCTTTGACTCAAATATCAATAATGAAGGGAATAAAAAAGAATTGAGATTGATATTTCTATTTGTTTTCTCTCCCTTGTTTCAAATGAATAAATATATATATCACTAAGGATTATAATTTTAATATACGAAATCCGTATATTTCAAAAATAATCTCAAAATTTAGACTTCGCGTGTTTGGGTGTGCTCATGTGCCTTGGAATCGAATTCATATAATGAATTAAAAATACAAATTCCTGATTGGCGCCACTGTAAATGAATCAAATGACTGATTTAATAAATAAAAATAAAAAAGATAAATATATTAAAAACAAAAGATCAGCATTTAAGATCACTGGTTACCATCGTGTAGTGTTTTTGTTTTCGATAAATCCAAATTAGATAAAAGTTTGTTGTTAATTAGGATTAGTAAGATAGAAATATTACATGAAATTAATATAATAATGATGCATATAACTGGTTCACTCGCGTATTAAACCATTAATTATAAACTATGTACATTGACAAGATTAAACTTCATAAAACTCAGGGATTTCTTTAAACAGAAAAGAAAAATTTCAACGTTCTACGTACAATAAAACAATACTTCTTCAACGGAAAATTTTGCATTGATAAGAAGAAAACAAACACGATCGGAGTCAGTATCGTTTCTTTTCACAGTGTAGTAAATATATAATCTCGATCAACATTTTACTCGTCTACGTCTAACAAATGCAGAAGCAAATCCTGATGCTGTCGATGCTGAATGAAATAAGTGCTGAGCTGGTAGTTTTTTAAGTAACATTTTATCTTTAAATGTTTGATCACGTAGTAGATCTGTGAGTGCTTGTGATTCATTTATTGATTTATATCGTCGAACCCAGGCACTATTTGTGTGTGATGTTGCACAGCGTCCAAAAAATTTTGCTTCACTTTTCTCATCGTCAAACACAGTCGTAGCAGCGCTATATATTCGAGTGCTTCGAGTATCAGCGCTTCTTTGTCGTATATCACGTGCAGTTGCAGACTGCGGTACCGTTGCCATTGACAGAGGTGATCGAGTTTTTTCTGATCGAACTGTAGCTAGATCTAGATTTATCTTATCAACTGGCACCAAGGATATGAAAGTATCACCAGTATTCTTAACGAAAATAAGCAAACCGACAAACTATTCTATTGAAAAATTCTAATAAATACTCACTACTTTTTTTTCAATTGCTACAGTAGGTTTTCGTCGACTTTTTCCTTTTGGAAATGAACCTTTGACAGTATGTGGACGTTCAGTAAGACCTAGCAAAGCATTGCCATCAATGTAAGTTGTTGTAATAGGTCGTTTCATAACACCAGACCAAATATTATAGGTCGATGAAGATATTGTCGAATGAAAATCAACTAAATCTCGTTGAGGAGTCGCTGGACTTCTTGTCGCACGACGATATTGTTCATAATAATATTCATAATCGGCCATGTTGTTTTGTTTCCTAATCACTCAGCTGATCTGTTTCTGTTATTGCTAACACAAAAAAAAGTATGATTCTCTAGAAACATGCGTACAAAGAACAAATAAATAAAACTGAAAAGTTACCGTAACGAACCATAGAGTGGACGAAAAAAAGGACAATCAACGGTAAAATGGAATTTAGATTTCTTACTTTCTCTTTCTCTTTTCTTTCTCTGTCTCTCTTCGAATCAACTTTGAACTAAAATTGAAAATAAATGAAACTCTACTGGATGCCTACTAATTTGTTTGAACTGTCATCTATTTACTAGTAAGCATCGTTTTCATACAGAAAAAAAAGAACGAAAGAAAGACAGAAATAAATTTTATTTGTTGTTTTACGTATGTAATTAACAACAGAATTTATTCTTTTACTTTCATGTCTATGCATCAATTGACATAAACTCATAAATTCGATTAGAAAGAAAAGAAAACAATAATAACATTTAGACGTTGTCAAAGTAAATTGCATGAGACAAAATTTTCTTCTAACATAATAAAAATCAATTATTTGATGTTGTGTATTTTCATCCGCCTCAAAGTAAAACCTTCATCTTGCGATGCCAATCATTAAATTTTGTCCCATCAAATATTGCCTTGTTTTACATCAAGTAGAATAAAAACAAGTTGCAGGAAAAAAAATCAATTACAGAATCGGCATAGGTGCTCCTTATTCATTTCTCAAAATCATAATTTCAATCAATCAAAGTCTTCCGGTTGCTTGGATTTTAATTCTATCCACCAATTGAATAAAATTTCAATCGAGAATGGTCGTCTCAAGTAAAAGAATTGCTAGTGCAATTATTCTGGGATTACAATGCACGATATGATGTTAATAATCTATTCAGTTTTTGGAACAAAAGATATTATTCACCATCTATTCGTTCAGTTATGCAATAACGAAATAGTTCGGATATATTAGAATAGGACGCTATAAAATGATGACGTTTTTTTGATCTTCTATTGATTTGCTATACGACGATACGATAGACCTGCAATGTTTTACTTCAATACTTCTCCTAGAATGTACTTCGAATTAATATAAAAGAATATTATTTAATTACTTCAGCGAGAAACGAAAGAGCCAGTAGGGCATTAAGTATCAAACGGATTCTCTCGCAGGAAATTCGCATCGATTTCAACAAAATTTATTGAAAGAAAAATTTTATTTAAAAAAAAAGAAAACAGAAAACTATATGAGACGTGAATTAAATTATTGATTATGAAAAGTAGCGTTTAATTCGTTAAGTCGTTTTTTCCTATATAAATGTAAACAAAAGAAACATCATTTGTCAAAAGAAAAAAAGAAAATCAACAGACGCTTCTTGACAGAATGTTTCTGATGAAATTTGATCAGCATCTTTGCCGACTGGTGTTGTATTGTATTTAGTGATCCCGAGGTTTTCCATCGCTAGAAAGAAACCAATAACAAACTTTTTGAAAACATTTCTTCAAAGAGCTTGGATTTTACTAGATGCATATTGTGAATATGTAATATGACCAAGTCCGACAGGATCGAGTATACGAAAAACAGATGTTAGATCTGTATCTTGAACAAGTGCTGGAAACGCAAGACCAGTTGCGCGGGATTTTTTTAATTGTTCGAGATAATCGATCATGAATGCCTTTGGATCCTCTAGACAATAGAAAATAGAATTCAACGATAAAACTATGAATTGTTTTTCCATCTACCTGGTCTGTTATAAACCATAGATGCTGAAAGATTATGAAAAAGTTCATGAATACGATGTATTTGAAGATAATCATTGGCTGTTTCTTCTATTGGATTAGCAATCGGTGCGCTTGGATGATTATCCATTTTAACAAGAAAAGATAATACTCTTGAAATATTAATGATGATATATTTAACTATCACTCAATCAAACCAGCAGTGTCACATATCCAACATTTCGGAGATGCCACCACATCTCGCGCGAGAGATGCGAGTGTGGGTGTCGGAGATGCGCATCTCTAAAGGAGATCTTGCATCTCCAAAATGTTGGATATGTGACACCACTCAATCAAACATATATATATATATATATATTCGAGAAGGAAATTTTAAAGATATTTGAAAAGTTTGCATTGCTTTATAATGCGACAAAGAAAATATCTTTGGAAATCTCGATTGAATTCATTATGTCTCCTCAATTGATTAGAATAACATAGAAGTATTTTATTTACAACTAGAACAAAGAAAAAAAATGAGATAATCTACCTTGATATAGATATCTATTGAAAGTGATTCTTCTATCTATTGAAACTATATCTAAAATAGATGCAACACATATAAGAAGAAGAAAAACATACATTTATACGACATTCATTTATAACATTTATTATTATTGTTTTAATATGAATATATTTTACATTTTATTATTTCTTTATCCGGACATTCACGAAGTTTATCAAAATAATAAAAACATTCATCTTTTCGACGTTGCAATTTCTTAACAAAACCACTATCAGGCCATATGTCAATCTAGAAACCACATATTATGTCATTCGGAATAATAATAATAATAATAATAATAGGCTTTGTCAAACCTCAGCTACTTGACGAATTCGTTTATATTCGAGTTCATCTCGATAACCAGCTAATTGAAAACGATATGCATTTTCAACTTCTTTCGACCAATGTGTAGGACGAATTAAAGACTTAGGCTCGAGCGCTTCCAAAGTTGATATTGTCATTTTGATACAAGAAAAGACGTGTCCTAATCAAGTCGTAGAAAACAAGTCAAGTTCAATTGTATGATAGAATTTATAAACAGAAAACTTCACGGCATTGAATGCGTTGTGAAGATAGAAACACCTCTTTTCTGTTGACAGTATCGAATTTTTTACATCAGCTAAACATAGATGGCGTAAAGTCGTAGACAATGTATTTTTATCAATCTGCAACTGTTTGAAAATTTTACTCGACTAGCATAAAACAATGATATGCATTTACATTATTTCTTACATCATACGCGTTCTCTTCACAAGTCAAGGTAAACATAGTTATTAATTATTTTACAAAGGTTAAACACTTCCGTCTGAGACGAAGTTCTCTCATGTTGAGAAATTCATCGTGAAGGATTTTTTATGGAAACTTTGCAGAGCTCGAACAGCGTTATATAAAACTGAAAGAATGCTTTTAAGATTTCATCTGTAGTAATTCGTAATTATATTCCAAAATATTTGCTTTGCAAAGATTTTTCTTATAGTTGTTTTTCTCGTGTCTTGCTATATGCGGATTTCGATTAGATAAAAATGTTTGCACATTAACCTATACAACATTTTCAGCTTATTTCTGACGAGAATAATAGCTAAGTGAAGAATAGTTTATCAAGAAATGTGTAACTCCTTTTGTCAATATTGCACCGGATGTGATTATCGTTTTTGTTTTACTCATAAAAAATATATATATATATAAACACGAGTCAAGTTTCAAAGCCCAAAACAAGTTTTAGCATAATTAATTTCATTTTTTAATTCCGATGAAACATCATTTGAATTGAACAGATCAATATTTGACAGAAATCTTTCCGTTCGAATTGCATAAAGAAATATTGCTGTTAAACCACGTTCAATTTTCCATCTCATATCATTATCATCAGTCATTATTGAAAAACCAACAAATAAATACATGCTTCTACCTTGTTTAATAGTTAAATATGGTTCGATATGCATCTGTTCAAGTGCTTCATAAAGTTTTCGATTCATATCTTTTTCAAATAATTCAACAAATAATGCCAAAGCACAGTCCGTTGGCATTGCATAAGCATGAACATGTGTTCGAGTAACACGAGCACAAGGTTTTCTACATTCGACATCATCATTTTCAATAGAACCATTAATAGTTTCGGGTAACAATGATGGATATAAATCAAAGAGATTCGTACAACTACAATCTTGACTACAATTGGAATTCAATATAGCATTTAAACTAGTAATAATAATTTGTCTGAATCGATGCAGTTTCTTCAACAATTGAAAGAAGTTTATTTTCAATAAATAACGAAATACTTTCTTCCGATGAACATAAGGATTTACTAAACGTTGTAGTTTGTTCAGTCGTGTCGCTGCAATTACTCATGTTACATTGAATAGAAAGATCATTGGACCATTTACTAATTAGATAGAAACCTCTAGATTTTCCTGTGACTGAATCGATAGCAGACATTGATTCCCAAAGTAATTCAATTGGGATCCAATGCGAAGAATATTTAAATCTTGCAACATCAAGTATAAGCACGAGATCTTGTGAATGATATCCAGCTATTGGTGAAAAATGGCCAGTACCTGTTTGTTGAAGTGTACTACGATTGTAGCTACATACAAGACGAATATCATCTAAACGGCGTGTACAAGCAGTAAGGATTGCAGAACGAAATTGTGCAAGTGTTGTATTTGAGGCAAGAAATGGAATCGTTGGCGCACCATTACATTCAGCAAGATAGAGAAATTCTTCAAATGTAATACCTTCTTCGATCACATTTTTTAATGGATTATCTTTTGGTTTACGTTTATCACATGTACGTAGTGTATGTTCATCGAAAAAACGCCAATTACCTTTCCATATGTGACCTGGATCAATATTCAAACTATTCAACACTTTAAATAAAACATATTTAAAGAAGAATAGATGAAATCGTTTTTTGTTATATAAAAACTAACCCATTGAAAGTGTTCCAGGACCACAATAGGAAGGCTCTGCTTGCGTATGGAATGTTTCTGCTAAACTAAAATATCCACGTAAACCATCTGTAAGAAGTGCTTCACGAAATAAGCGTTTTCCTTCGTCCGAATTGAAAGCTATGGCTACTTCAGGTAGTGGTCGCCGATGCCAACCGGGTATACATTGTGTTGTTATATTAGCATATGGTAGTGCAGAAGTTACAGAATAACTGCTGCAACCTTTTGATGTTGTCATATATTTTCTAGAATAAAACGAAAATAGAAAATCTTTTGTATTTATATTCTCATTCTTGTCACTCCGAAGTCACAAGTACAAATGAATAGTTTGATATAATATATTATTCTTTTACAAATCATATTTCCAAAATCATAGGTACGAGGTGGCAATGAGGATACCGCCATGGCTGCTGAGAGCCAATGATAATTTTTTTATCGAAAACCACTCTCGCCAGACAGAATATTTTACGCGAACGAAACGCAATTCGATATTGTGTTTTACTTCTCTATTCTTTATGCTTGATAATCATTCATTATTTATTTGAATTCTACTTCGAGAATATTAAAAACTTTCTTCAGATCGATAAATTCGAGCACGTAACTAAATAAAAGCTTTCATTTCTTTTAGAATAGAAAAAACATATCCAATTTGTTTTTCGTTTCAAAACAAAACTTGCGCATAACCTTGTATGTGAATGGTTTGCTGCTGATATATATATTGATAATTCCCCAGTTGCAAAGAGCAGAAGTAGGCTGTCCTTGAGAAAAAAAAACATCTATCAAAAATCGCTTCCGAAGGTTTCTCGTCCACGGGGAAAGGAATTGAATGCCTCCTGACTATGCAATTGATGATGAGCATTATTTATTGTCTTATTACAGCAGGATTCGAATCTCTTCTTTGGCTATATCCAAGCCTCTGACAAGAAATATTGATCGTATAGAAGAAGCATTCTAATGAAACAAAACATGAATGACAGCAATGCAAGACATTTATTACAGCTAGTATAGTAGGATCAATTACATTTTCTTTTTCACAAGTTTAATATTTCTTTTTACTTCTACGATAAGTTCACGAGTGGCAGGCAGATTCTTTCGATCGACATCGAGGGCTTGTTGATAGAATGAAAGTGCTTTCGAATACTTCCCCATACTATCAAACACCAATCCGATGTTGTTGTAGCAAGTAGCAAACGAAGGATGGTTTGGAGGAAGTGTGTTTTCTTTCATAGTTAATGCTCGTTTATAAAATAAGAGTGCTTGTGCGTAATTGCCGCTCATGTAATATAGACCACCGATGTTGTTATAGGAAGTCGCTAACAAGGAGCAACTAGTCATTGTAGAAGAAGTAGTCCATGAAAGATGATTCGAAGCGAGAGCTTCTTTGTTGATATCAACTGCGCGTTGATAAAATGAAAGTGCTTTCGAGTACTCCCCGATACTTTTATAGTCAGTTCCAATGTTGTTGCAACAAGTGGCCAATAATGGATGTGCAGCTGGAAGTTTGGTTTCGTAGATTTTGAGCGCTTGCTCATAAGATGAAATTGCTTTCGAGTATGTTTTCATGACGGTGTACATGCATCCAAGTTGATAATTATAGTTTGCTTGATCTTCATCGGTGGTTGATATATTTGCAAGAATAAGTTGAAAGAGTTGCTCTGCCTTTGTAGACTGTTCCATTCTAATTAGTATATTTCCTACTCGTGACCATCCTCTTGTTCCAATGAGCTCTTCGCGTGTATGTGCTGTAAGCTTGTTTAAATGAGCATCATCGTTACTTACCAACGTGAGTTTAACTTGCCAAAGGCGGTTACGATGTTCGCTGTCGATTCGTTCAATTTCATCGATTCGAAATATAGTGTAGATAGAGAAAAGAATTTCTTCTTCTTGACCGTGATAGAAACCGACTTTTCTTACGTCAGCATATGGAGTTGCTGAACTTTTACAGAGTGTCGGATCGATGGTCATAGCAAAGAGAATACCCACTGATTTAGCACTGACAAGTGCTGCCGGCCGTGCAAAACCACTTAGGGCGATATTACGGTTGCGACTCGTTGAAAGAAAATTGTTAAAGGCCATTAGTCCTCCTTTGGATCGTTTCATTTTATTTAAATCTTTCAGAGATAATCCTTGACCTCGGTATACTTCGAAAGGTGTCGTTGTCGCAGTTGATCGTTGCTCGCGATACAACTGTTCGATATCCTGGTGAAGATGTCGAATGAAGAAACCCATTTTTACTATAATATTGATATCGAATAGTCGTAGACCACGATTGAGCATCGAGTAAATGAAGTACGGAGCTGTGTACCACCAAATTGGTGTAAAACGATAATAGTCAGTTGCAATCTTGTCTAGTTCATCGTTAGATATATTATCTTGAAGACGACAGTAATCCGAAAGTTCTTTAATATGCTTAGTATCATTATCGTTGATTTCCAATAGTGCTTCTTTTAACAAGTGTGCGTACATAAACAAGGAATCGATACCATGACAACTGATCGAGGCTAAATCTCGATCACATCTTGCACTTTCAACTTGTAATGCGTTACAAATCGATTCGATACTAGTATGCACGCCCTTCACCTTTAACACATCTTTTGTCCATTGTTCATGAACCGACTGATTGCTACAAAATACATAAATAGAGTCCAATTGTGAGCATGCACATATGTTCGGTATAACAGTTTGTCCAAGTGACCCAGAAATAATTAAAACTATCTTTTCTTCTTTAGTGTCTTTGATGAATCGAATGCATTGTTCAGCATCGGTAAATGTTCGGATTGATACCACAAGTTGCTGTAGATTTGTTAATGAATTCTTGAAATCTTGTTTTGATTCATCAAGATTGGCATCGAGCCAGACGAGAAGAAAATTTTTTATAACTCGACGAATATATCGCGGTAGCACGCTGGTGCTGCGGACAGTTGCTGTCGTCTTACGAATGGTATTTACTGTCGACTCTTTATTATCCATAATGATTGACAGATGAATAAGTGTAAGAATTTGTTTTGTCTTTCTTTTATTAGCAAACTGTTTGACTGGTTGTTGTAAATTTGATTATTTTTCGGGTTTTAATTGATAGATTTGTTATGCGTATTTTGCTTCTCTCAAGACTTTTGATAAAGCAGTTATAACCAATAGAGTATCGATCGATCAAAAAATGTAAAAAGAGAGGAAGAAAGAAAATGAATGACATCTATTATCATGCAAAGAGAACAAAACCAAACAATCGTAAATACAATAAATGGTTGCTATTCTCAATTTTCTTCTTTGTTTTCAAGTTTTTCTCCTTCATAGCAGTACGTTTAAGCATGCAGCTGCTGGACGAACTGGCAATCGTGAAGTTCACTTTTTGTTTTGTTCCATTCGTTGGAATCAACAAGATGGGAAAGAACATTGTCAGACAACGAAAAAGAAAGTAAGAGCCATCAACGGGCTCATTGTTTTGCATGAAAATAAAAAGATGTCTTCTTTCATACATTACTTGATCGATATTGTAGCAGTGTTTGACTATGATGTTTGAAGAAAAGCATTCTAATTTTGGATTTTGCTTTTAATCATTGCTAAGAGTATCATTGCCATATTTCAAGATATAGTTACTGAGTTTTTTTTTTATTGTAAAACCGAGAATTATTTCTTGTTGAAGTTTTTGCGGCTTGCTAAAACTGCACAATGAGTCAAATGGTCGAATATTCCAAAACGAAATTTCAGATTTGTTTAGATGAATGAATCGATGGAAAGGCAGTTTTTTTTCAATAGATTCCTAAGATTCTTAGAATTATATGAATAATGCTTGACATGGATAGAAAACATATCTATGTAGTTATATGTTGCTCATGTTTCGTTTCAATTGTGTTCGAAAGGTTGGAAATATTGCAATAGCAAATATTTCTGCTGATTCTTCGATACCACGCAGAAAAAAAACGGTAAATTCCAGTTTCACGAAATTTGTCGTTCGCCGAATAAAATATGATCGATTTTAGATAATAGAAGGGGTGTGGTTAATTAATTGATTAACTATTAAACTAGTTAGGATAAAATTCTACATCTAGAATGAATCATATTTGATTCTATACTTTTCAGTTAAACATTTATTCAGTGAAGTAAAGAATTGGGCGACGTCGGACTGATTTGAGGAGGAAGCATCATAGCATGATGATAAGTACTGCCATCTATTTACAAAAATAAAACACTTGTCGGATCTAAATACGATGCAGAGTTCCAAAGAGAATAGTGACTTTTCCATTTTATCTATACTTCATTTACATTGACATTATTTCAATTGTGCATTGGTCCGAAAACTTCAAATAGCTTATATCCTCATTAGAACGATTCTATCCAATGGGACTTTGATTATCGAGTCTTCGTATTTTCCATGATATTCTCCGGTTTTCGATATTTCTAAAATGTCGTCTTTAGAATTTCCTGATCTAGTCTATCCAGAATATTTAATTTGCAATGATCAACCACATGAAATCTTACTTGATCAATGGCCAACAACAACCATGGTGAGCTCACTTTGTAGGAAATTTCTTAAAGATGAACAGAATCTTTTCGATATTTAGGATTTAGCAGTGGATAAAAATTTTGTTATGCAAAAAATTAGTTCATCTCAATATGCATCTACTCTTCGAGCAACTGCACCACCCTTTGCCTATTCCAGTAATTCTTGTTTTTCTGTCGTCTTAAATTTGAAACTATATTTGTTAACTTTAGTTGCAACAGAACATTTGACTCATATGAATAAATATACATTATCGACAGTAAAGTCTGACGAGTATAATTATCATGTCCATAAACATCGAACTAAATTTCATTTTTAGAAATATAAAAATAATTCCAATCGTCTTATTGCTAAACATAATCATCTGATCTATGTTACTAAAAAAAATCAATTGAGTATAGAAAAAAACAACTATTTCTGTTCTTTAATTTCCCTCATTGTTTTAAATCTATCTAATAGACATACAATCATTACTGAATAATACATACGATGATCTTTGGTCGAATACAGTCGAACATTTAGCTCATGTCGAACAACGCAAACATACTATACAATCATCAACTTCTATTAAACTATTAGATTGTACTGTAGAAGACGAACAAATATTAAATATTGCTCTTGCAGATCAGGTATTTTCTAGTTTAGATCATTTTTTAATGAAAACTTGCATTTTTTCTTTGATAGAAAGGGTTATCTTTGTATTCCTATAGTCCGACAACAGAAACATCTACTCTTACATCTCATATTGAAACACCTGAACATACATCAATTCTTTCTCTAACTTTCAATCCATACATTCCGTCAAATGCTATACTTATTGATAAAAACCATCGAACCTATTTATTAGACGATGGCGTATTTACGTATCTTCATCAGCAGACTGATGAAAAAACATTTTTGTCAGATATTCCTCGACAAGTCTATCTTGATTGGGATGCTTCGCCGTTTTTATATACAATAGCTGATAGTCATCATGGTTCTTGTCTTCTATTTGATATACGTTTAAGAAATGAATCTTTTAAAGAAATCTTTACTATTGGTAATAATCATCCCTATTTGGCTAAAACAGAAATTATTCGAGGCTACAAAACAAGCGCAGTGAATCCATATCAACATGTTTTTATTACTGATTATTCATTAATTATAATCGATTCCAGAATGGCAAATAGACCTGTAAGGAAGAATAGAAACAAAATTCATTAGGCATCGTATTTATTTTTCTCTCCTTAAAGGCTATACATTCTCGTCATGAATTGTTACGACCGCCTACAGCTTTTACACAAATGAGATACAACGATCAACATATTATTTTTATCAATGACGAATTCAATACCAATGTACTTGAATATAATACTGATACGCATCGTCGTTTGATTCAAACGTGTCCTTCGTGGGAACTGTGTCCTATGTCGAATAGTCGAATGTATTTAATAAATAACAATAATCACACAAATGAAGATTTACTATTTGCTAAATCAATTTATTTTGATATTCCAATACGTGATATGGTGGCTGTGCCGAATCCAAACAATACAAAATCTTTTCTTCTTTTCCAAGTAAAATCTTTTGTCTTAATACTAAGATTTCTCACATTTTAAATGCATTCTAAAACCTGAGAAATTCTCTAAGCATCAGTTCTGATAGGATATCTATTGATTTCTTTTTAATGAACTTATTGATGGAAATCACGATCATATATTTCAGATGTTTCATAATGAAAACAAATCTAGATTCCTAAATTTCGCTTGATCTATTTCTTTTCTATTCATAGTTGAACAGTACCGGTAATATACATGTACAACTTTTTAATGAATCCACGGATAAAAATGAAGAAAAAACTTGGAATCCCGATCCCGATGGTTTATTAAAACAACCTCCGGATTGTTTTCGAAAGGCAAATGACTATTGGTCAAAGAAGTTCGTTTATTTCTCTCTCTCTCTCTCTCTCTCTTGTTTTCTTTTTATTAAACTTTGAATTTAATTAGGTTTTCATTACTTTTCCAATGTCCGGATTGTTTAACATATAATAGTGAACCGACAAATTTCACAATTGTAACACCTTTAATTGCCATGACAAAGACATCCTTACGCGATTTTTCAACATTTCAAAATGAACATAAATCTACTGAGAAAGTTATACCAGGTAGTTATGAACATAAAATTAAAAGCGGTCGAACTGATTTTATATTTCTAAGCTGAACTTTTCGACTGTCCAACATGCGCTTGTTTGCCGATGCTCGACACTCCCGGACAACTATCTCGTGCAAAACATTGGATACAAGGTAATAATGCTATAGAAAAAGTTAAGTTTTCATCATATTCGAATTCGATTATTTTATAGATTGGAAATCAACATTAGACGATATACAACAAGAGTCCATTGTATGTTCGATTGAATAATTAATATATATATATATAATAACTATTTTATTTATAGGATACGACTCAGTCAACAACGTACAATTGGCGAAAGATATTCGATTATGATGAACTGAATGAAACAAATAAAGATTCTGAATTATGGAATGAAATCCACCGGCCATGGTGGCCAGCTCAAAATAGTACTGAAGATGATCTAGTGAAACCGTCATTACGATGATTATTCTTTTTTTTGTATTCATCGTTAGTAAATTTATTTTGCTCAATAAAAATATCAAAAGCAAAACTGTAGACGTTTTATTCTATCATCATAAGGAATTTTTCGATCTCATACTTAACAGCCGGATGTCACAATACAAAAAGATGACAAGAACAATACTCAGATTTGACTATGTTCACTGAGAGTCTTGAAGGATACTTTCTTTTTAAAGCAGTTCCATTAGCAAAACCCCACAACAATAGATTTCCACTATTTGAATTCATTGAGAAGTGAAATTCTATCGACTGAACTCAAGTTTCATAAAAAAAATGAGTCTAGCAAATGAATTCAGTTGTAATAAACAGTTATTATTGTCAACCAAAAATTTCAAGATACTCGACAGTTCATTCGATGCGCATATGGAAAATTTTCGGAAGCACAACCGATCTTTCAATAAATAGTAAACACGAACAAAAGAAAACGACCATGCCATGGTATAGAAAATTCTTTTCGAGTCTTTCAAAGGGACTCAAATTATCAATCGATTACATTTTAATCAATGAATAATTGTAAAACGATGGGTTCTCTACACAAATGCCGCTCTACGAGAAGATGCATTAGTAAGACAACATACAATTAATAATAATAAAATAGTGATCGAAATACTCTCAAGTCTTAATTTATTTTCTTCTGATGATACAAAATGAAGGCTATAATGTTTCGGTGTTTCACGTTGCAACTAATTGATGATTGTTGTATTTTAAACTTTGCGCAAACAAAAATAAATCAACTGAATAGAAATTTGTACGAATAGCGAAAAAACGAAAAAACAAACAAACATAAATAGCAACCGTAAACTTTAGCAATCCACATATCAACAGTTACACATGGAATAATCAAAGTAAAAAAACATATCGCTACTTTTGATTGATAGAGAAAACAGAGCGTCTAGAAAATACCAACTGTTCTAAATTACAGAAAAAAGAATTTTTGTGTGAAACATGACAAAATACAAAATAACAGACTTAAAAGTAAAAATATAAAAAAATTCACATGGCAGCGATTAGTAATATTTATTCATGAGTTTGTTTTCTATAAATAAACTGGATCATTTTCAGCACGATCTTTGCTGCCTAGAATTGAAAAGTATTTAATAAAATGATAGAGAATATAGGTTTGTAGGCTTTCCAAAAATGATCGTGGTCGTGATCATATTGAACTTGCAGAAAGTTCTCATTTTTCTATCGCGAAGGTCTCGGTAAATATTCGTCGGCTAGCAATGATCAATAGGATCTCCTGAATACGTTTTCCTATAGTAGTAACAATACGCTGTCATGTTCTACACCTGGACTAGCTCTCCTACATAAAGTAGCCATCAGTTATAATCAATTTTCTACAACAACTATGTGATACTCAATTAAAAAGTTCGATGATTATTTTTTAGGAACAGAATTTGGATAAGTTTTTTATGCATGCATTTCAGTTTATACATTTTTTGACGGAAATTTTATCAGTCTATTGTTCTTTAAAAAATGGGTATATGAAAACCTACAGGGATTCGACGAAGTCATATTTCGAATCATTAAATTACAATCTAGGAGCAGCTTTCAATAAGATAGCGAATAATCAATTGAAAATTTTTTCTACTATATTCTATCAATGATTTTACCTGGTTCTGCTTTGATTTCAACAAAAGGTAAATGTGAATTAATGGGTATAGCATGCGTTATTGAAAATTCGTAACCAGCAGGATCAATAACAAGAATTTCTAATTCACGTGTTTGTTTACTTGATTCAATCATTTCACTTATTTTATTCATTGATAAAGCTTTTATATCGTGCCCGTTTAATTCCAATACAACGTCATCTTCTTTAATATTATAGAGATCGGCTAGTGAATTTGGTTCAACCGATTGAACAAATAATACTCCGCTTCTTTTTAATGTAAAACCGAAATCATAATCATCAACAGATAATTTTAATTTACATAAGCGTGGTTTCATGTTTTCAGTCTCTGTTGATTGAAAACTGAACGGCTTCATTTCTAAATAGCCACCACGTCGTTTTAATTCGTGATAAGCTGGTCCTGTTAATACAACAAGTGTAAGTTGACCATTTTCATCAAATGTACGTTTAATTAAATCAACTATGTTCTGGAAAGTAGATTGTTGAACATTGCGTGATTCAACATAGATTATATGATCACCTTTATTTAAACCGCTAGAAACAGGAATCATGAACGATGAAGTAAAGCAAAAACAAAAAAAAGTATACCTTCGTTGAGCAGGACTATTTGGATTGACATCAACAATGATTGGTGTATCGTAATTCTCTCGTTTAGTTACTCGAAAGCCACATCGAGATGAAGAAGCATCTCGAAGAACGACGCATTCACCTGAAATCCATGTAATCTAGTAATTATGAGATTTCTGTTGTTTAGTTAAAACAATCTCTTACGTGGCCATGGCTTTTTAGGTCGCGGTATTTCATAAGTAAAATGATTAGTATTATGCAAATGATCACATCTTATGTATCCACTGGGAATATATGATAGTGAGTGATATGCACGTATTGACGCGCGTTGTGCTTTGCTGTATATTGGATGTAAAGTCGTACTTGCATGATGATCATTATCTGTCGATGCGAATGTCAGTTGTGTTGTACTTTTTGGTAATACTGTTGCTTTACTTGGTGCAATAAGTAATCGTAATTTACCACTTCGAGAAGCATTTTGAATTAAATCCATTACCACTAGATAGAAAATGATTGAATAAGAAACTTTCAAAATAGTTTTGCTGTTTTGATATCATATTCGGCATTCGCAAAGAATACACAGAAATATTATCATTTCGAAGGTTTAGTTCAAATATGTACGTAAACTTTGGAATGTATTAGGAGAGCTGCTCATAAAAAACGAATGGGAATCTACTTGTTTCTATTCAGTTTATTTTTAGAATTTCCTTAAAAATGACTATTCTAACCGTGGATAATTGTGTATATTTGTAATTTTATAACACATGAAAATTTGAATTCGGTTCAGTTATTTTTCCTCTATACGAACAATCAACTCTAGGTTTGTTTTCATCATTGAATAACTACGCAATTAGAAACACTTAAGAAGATTCGATGACTTCACTCTTTGTTTTTATGTATGAAACTGATGATTGTCGGTTTTCCTTCATTTAGAGGTCGATAGATAACCGTATCAAGTTTTATTCAAACGCAACACCTTCATGAGTAGCTGTTTCAAATGATATAGATTTTTCCTATCTACCAGTCGAAGCTAAATTTTAACCATTGTTAACATCGAATCAGTTTTTAGTATATATTGAAGCTCTCGATCGTAGCTAAGGTTCGAATAAAATTTTTATTTCGTAGTTGAACAGTTTTCGGTCATATTTACTATTAATCTATATATATATATTATGTCGAAAAAATCGAAAAATATGATTTCTGATGAGGTTGAATTAAGTCTACTGTTTGTGTCACGATACCTTTTTGCGATTGATCCGTTACGTTTACATCATCGATTTGAATCAGGCGATCATTTTCATTTAAATTCGATCGAGCTAAATAATAGTTGAAAAGAATGAAAATAAAACTTAAATGTAATGTTCTACCTGCTGGAGAATTTTTGACAACATTTGAAATGATATGTCTGTCATCATTAGGACTTAAGTCAAAGCCAAATTTTTGACCAGGCGTCGTGCTTAAGCGACATATACGAAGTAGATGATTTTGAGAGACAATATCAATGGATCCTAGGGATAAGTTGTCGTCCGTGTAACGCGGTGATGCATTTTTGTCTCTATTCGACTGCAAAATAGAAGATGGTTTCTGCGACGATTGATTTGTTTTAGCTTTAAAAGAAAAAATAGAAGAAAATAGTTGTTTTGCATATTTGTAGCTTTTCTAATTTTAACTACTTTGTAATCCATTGTTTACTCTATCCGTTGTACTTGCATTTTGATTTCCAGTTGAAGGAGCATTAGCATGCTTATTTGGTGAAGATTTTCCCGCACTATCTGAGTCACTTGACATATCTACAACACGCGGAGGATCCGGTGTTTGATATCTAAAATGTGTTGAAATAGAAAATGTGTTGAAATAGAAAATGTCTTTTTTTTTTGTTTAATATTTTATTTTACTGAACAATATTCGCTGTTTTTGACTTTGGATCAATAGGATATTTACGATTTTTATACCATTGATAACCATCAGTATCAATAACCAATAATTTAATACGTTGATCTCGTCGGTATCTTTCATGAATAAGTTCATCAACATGTTGATAATCTTCTGCTTCAATATTGTCGCCATTTACTTCAATTATGTAATCACCATTGTGAATATGTGTACGAGCAGCTGGTGAATCTACATCAAGCTTTTGTATTTTACATCCCTCTCGTCTAAGTGATGCTTGCGGCAATGGCACGATATCAAAACCAAGTTGTTTGTATCGTGGCCAAGCCTATGGATTTAACAAAATATAGAACAAGAAAGTTAAATTTAAAAATTAAAAATTACTCGAATAATACAAAGACGCATTTCGGGATAAGCTTCTTTGCCAGGAGGTACCGTAAATTCAGAAGAACTTTGAGAGTATGATGGTGTTTGTCTATCAGGCATACGGAGTGATTGTTGATTTATATATAAATCTTCATCGATAACTTCCAACGATAACGGTTTATCACTTTCCTGTCCTTTCGCCAATTCAGTACGCAGAAATTGCTTGAACTCGTTTTTATCCATGTCTTGAACATTGTGGCCATTAACCGATAGAATACAGCAACCAATGGGAAGATCTTAAGAATAAAAAATTAGATTTAAACATCAAAAACATATGTTTTGTTTGTATATTTTATTAACCTTCGTTATCAGCAGGTGAGCCTGGCGTGATTTGAGAAATTTTATGTCCTTTAATATTGTTTCCCAATGGTTTTACACTAAAACCATAGCCACTCGAGTCTTTAATAGGTTGAAGTTTATAAGATCGTTGATTTAATCGTGAATTTGATCCTGGCCTTTTTGGTTGCATAGGATTAGATGTAAGCAAATTTAATACGCCCAATCTTGGTGATTCTTGAGGTGGTGGTTGTTGGAAAGATTGCATTAACTTTGGGACAACTTCTAAATAATGTGAAATTTATAGATAAAAATATCGAAAAATAACAATCATCAACATGCTTGAAAGATTTGAATTCTTATTTGATGAAGACCGACCAGGTCTATTCGGTGGGACTTCTTTAACACTTGGAAGATTTCTACGAATTGGTTCATTGTTTTTTTGATAATATTTATATGTTTTAACATCGGCGACCAATAATTTCAATGGTTGTGGATATACGGTTTTAGTTACCAGTTCTTTCATTTGTGCATTCTCAAGGTCTTCAACTGGTTCACCATTTATTTCGATTAAACAATCGTCCTCTTTGACACCAGCAAGTTCAGCGTCTATATTAGAATAGAAACAAAACAGTAATAAAGCAACCGAGATGAAAATCTTAACGAAGGGGAATACGATCAGCTCACGATTTGGTCATATCAAACCGATGTAGCTACAGATAAATGTCAGGGCCAAAATTAACGTACGAGTCTATTTACTTTTTATCTTTAATTAATCAAAAAAAAACATGATACTCGACAAAGATCTCATATCTTGATGTTCAAAACTGTTCCTTTTTTGTTCTGCACCTAGGAAAGTTTTATCGAGATGCAAAAAAAGTGATTGAATAGACAATCGACTTCTTACTTGATGGCCCTTGGTCACGACCCGGTGTAATCTTTACTTTATAGCAATCATTATCTTCATCGGCATGATAGCTAAATCCAAATCTATCTGCTTCATCAGCACGATAAATAGTACATAAACGAATATCATCTTTATGGTTTGCTTGAGGACCAAAAGCCCCTTTTGTGTTTGACGTATTTTGACGATATTTGGTTTGTGAATTGGGTTCCACAGGGTTTGAATCATCGCTGCTGTCGTCCTCTGAGCCTTAATAATAAATTTTAATTGCTGCAAAGAACAACAAGTTTGTCTTAGTTATTTCTTACTTTTTCGTGAACTTGAGATCACACTCTTTCGTTGGTCTTTTGCAAATTGACTTTTTTTAAACTTTTTCGATTCTAATGGTATATCGTGATCTTTAAAATATTTATATGTATGTGTATCAACAACGTATAATTTAACCTCAAGTTTTGCTTTACTAAGTTTTTTATCAATACTGTCTTTTGAATCTTCATCGACAAATTTATCATCGATTTCAAGAATTCGATCATTTATACGTAATTCTGTTCGACTAGCTGGTGAATTCGGAAGTATATATTGAATGTATGCACCCATTCGACCTTCACCGCCAAAAATTGAAAAACCAAATGATTCATCCTCGCTTGTCATATGTATTTGACACGTACGTGGTGTATTTTTAGGAAACTTCTTGTATTCATCTGACATCGTTGGTGGTGTGTTGCATTCTTCGACATTTTTTAGATCGAATGGTCTCTTCAATTCGCTTAATTTTTCATAACCAATCTCGTCAATAACATGTAACTCAACATAATCGCCAGTATCTCGTGTCTTTCTAATAGCAGCAGTTACTTCTTCAATAACACTTCCAGATACATCTTGATTATTGACACGAAGAATAACGTCACGCATCCGAAGGCCCCCAGCAGCAGCTGGACTATTCGATTCAACATTTTGAATAACAACTGGGGATTTTGATGCTCTATCAAGATTAAATCCAAGTCCTTTATAATCAGGCCATGTGCGTAGTCGACAAAGACGAATATTGCTTTCCGTGTTTGACTTCATCAGGATACTACTTGTTAATTCACTTTTTAGTTAAATAGAAATATCAACATCTACAAACTAATAGACTTATCGTAAAAATAACTAAATTACTCTATCATAGAGTTGTAACTGAGAATAACATGATATGTCTTTGTTTGTCTGTTTGTTAATCGCTTTTAACCACTAAATTTGCTTTTTTTTCTCTTTTTCTTCTATCTACATCGAATGCAGGTGACTCTGATAAGTGTCACTATATACCTACAAGTATTCATGATCCAATCTTCAAGAAGAGACCGAAAGGCAAGAAATAGCATGTCTACATATCTTCTCTTCTAGAGATTGAAATTTGCTGAATTACGTATCTTGCGAGTGATACATTATTCATCGGATCTAATTTATAAGCGAGAGCAAATGATTCTTGTTTTTCTAAAACTTAATTCTTCTGTGTAGAAAAGAAAAATACGATAAATAGATAAACATATAACAAAAACAGACCAGAATTGAACCGATGAATATGTCTGGCAACCTTCATTCGTATCTTTTTTTGCTCAGATTGTTATGAATTCTAGTTGAAATGTGTCCTTCATCGTCCATATACGTGTAGATAAGATAACAAAACGAAACGAAACAACGAAATGTTGATAGTAAAAACGAAAAAAGAAACCCACATAATCTCATCCTCTTCTGTTTTGTATCAGAAAGAAATTCCTGAAAAAAGAAAAGCGCAATCAAAATTTTAATAGATACATACCGAAATTAAATAAATAATTTTCTTTTATAAGCTATCAACGGTTTTTACTCATTCTAAAGACTTTTACATTAGTATGACTGGTATGTATTGAAAACGTCGAAAACGATATATCGGAAAATAAATGCCGAAAATTGTCAGATATCGTTATAGAACAATATTGCTTTTGTTTTGTTTTATTTTCTATTTCTCAGTAGAATTTCAAGGATTAGCTAAAGAATTTTTTTCAATAAGTAATTTTGTGAGCGAACATCTTAGAATGTTAGCACATATCGGAACTACAAAAGAACACAATCACAGTATTGTTATACGGCCTTCTACATATTTCGCTTGCTTCTAAGATATTGCAGTACGCATTTTTGCAGTTTCATCACTTAATTCTTTCGACTGTATAATGCCCACTAATACGAGTTCTATATATTTTCTTGATTCTAACAAAAGTTATTGACAATTGATTCGGAATAGTTTCTTTTACAAATTCAATAAACAAACATGTTCGCAGATATATTGGATTTGCAAAACTAAGAATTACAAAGGCAAGGTTCATACTGATTGGAATAATAATTGTTTTAACTTGGAAGGGCAACGTAATTATCTATTTCAACCAGAAGGTCTTGAAGTTCAATGCTTTCGAAATATTTCTAAGAATCGTTTTTTTTCGACATTCCTTTTTCGACGTTTTCGCATTCATTCGTATGACTAATCACTATTGTGTACGATGCTAAAGAGAGAATATTGACGATACTAGACAACTTCTAATCCATTAAAGACAATTTATATTTAAAATGAAATAGAATCAGGGAAATTACATAAGACAAAATAAAAAAGAAAAGAAAAGAAATAACAACAGCAAAGAATATTTTGCGGTTAAAACTATTCTTTCTTTTTTTTCTTTTGTCATTAAATATGTTGCTTATCATGCTCTTCTATCATCCATTATAGAAGTAATTCTTTCATTCTTTTATTCGTTCGGCTGCAGACCTGCGAAAAGCATATAAATAATACGAGCTCTTAAAAACAAGCAAATAGACGTGTGACTCTAGATGACAAAAAGTTAAGAAGAAGGACAAACTCTTTTGTGATATTATTTGTTTCTAACAATAGCTTTTCGCTCGTTGTTTGTCTTCTTTGTAGCAAGAAAGAATTCTTGAGATGATAAACTAAGAAAAGATTGCGGAGTCTCACACAATAACTACACGCACATACAAACTTCAATGGACAGAGATTCTATTGACAAATCTATTGAAAAAGATTGTTGTATACGAATCGTTTAATATGATCATAATTTGAAAAAAACCTTTTGAATATAATATATAAAATGTGAGAGACATCAAAATGTATAGGTTTTATCCTTTTCCTAATGTATGACGCAGGATGGCCTGATAGTTTTTTGTGAATAATAACCGATATGATAACATGAGTAAGCTATTGGTATATTCATCATGATTTGAGTTTTTGGCGTAAAAGAATGAACAAATTTTTGCTTTTTTGAACAAAATAATTCTTCTACAATATACGTTTAGTGAAGTTGAATAGAATACGATTCATCAGTATAAACTCTGCTATAGTTACATGTGCATAATCTTTCCGATAAACGTTTAATTATATGAATTATAATTTTCTACTTCAATGATGTCAACTAGAGATTTATATTTTCGTATAGTACGTTCAATACACGTGAACTAAAACAGTTCGATAGTAAAATATGCTTTCTTTTTTTCCCGTAAATAGTTAATACTATTATTTCAGAATGAAGATGCATTTATTCTTTGAAAAAGTCTTTATACGACTTTTAATATCAATTCTCGATTTATTATGGTGTTCTGATTAATATAATAAGATTTTATCGAAAATAAAAGAATTTTCTTTGTTTTTGTTTAATCAAATCGAATGTTTTTTTGAAGAAATAATTCTTTGAGAATAGTATCCAATTGAGTATTGTGTCCAAATAATTGAGGTACAATTTTGGATGACCATCCAAAGTACTCTTTAACACGTTCGGCAGACCAGCCAACAGGCGTACAACGATTTAAATCGCGTAGATTATATATTTTATCAGCCAAACGAACAATGACAGCATCCGAACTTAACTTATCAGCGTTAGCGATTTGTAAACGCTTACGTTCAGCTTTTGGCAAATTTTTGTCGTCAGTTAATTCAGCTACAATTCCTATTATAAATAATTCAAATAAGTTGAAGAAATAAAATTCGAAGTTACTTTATCTTATTGAGAAGTGAATACATTTTACATCAGAGAAAATATTCCTTATTGAGTAAAGTATGAAGTTGCATTTGTGAAAACAGATTTGATATTTATATTTAAATGAAACTTATTTTGTAAATAACTACTATGAAAATGTCATTGGTCCATAAAGTCACTTTGGCATGTAATATCTCTCAGTAGCAGATTGTAAATACCTGCAATGCGAGGTCCGAATTCTTGTTGAAGCTCATCGAATGTTGTCTGCGTATCTTCAATTGTATCATGCAAAAGTGCAGCCTGATAGATAGAATTACGTCTCTGAAAAATAAATATCACGCGCTAGAACAAAAGTCACTTACAGCAAGTATATCAAAATCGTTAACACCCGCTTCGTTGCTCAAAATATGTGCAACACCTATTGGATGATTTATATAAGGTGTTTGATCGGGATCCTTTCGTTTTTGAAATCGATGTTTATAAGCAGCAAATTGAATGGCATGCATAAATTTTTCCATATCTATTCAATTAATAGGAACATTGTTTCTTTCTAATATTCTATTCGTGAAAAGAATCCTTCTGCCCTCCAAATTAAAATGTAGATTCGGTTTTTAAAATTATTTTTATTAAATCAAAATATTTATATATTTATGCATTATCTAGTCAATATAGACAAAATATAAAAAGAAAATTAATATATTAACAATTAAACCAATATCACCAATAAACCAAGGAAATAATAGATAAAAGAGATTGTCACCGAAAACACGTAGTTTAAAGATCAATAAAAATAAATAAATAAATGATGTCCATATGACTGTATAATATACGTTTACCGTTCTTCGTCTAACGATTTTTCAGGTAATTCTGCTATTGTGTTTATTGAATAGTGTGCTGTTTTACTAAAACCAACATGTAGTTTTTTATCATTTTCAATTGTATTGTTAATATTATCAACAGATTCAACACTAAATCGATTTGTTGATACTACAATAGAAATAGAGATAGAAATGAATTAGATAACATAATGAAAATCAATATAATTAACCATATGGAATATGTATTGGGGGTGAAATCGGTGGTTCGTCATTGACAGTTTTGATTTTTTTGTTTTCATCATTGAGTAAAATTGGCGAATAAAGTTTCGTTGTTGAATCGGTTATTTTACCAATAAAATCATCAAGAATTTTATAATTTAAATTTGTATTTAATGTTTCTAGCGCGGTAACAACAGCAGTTTCGGAACATATTACTGAAACAAAATAAAACAACGTTACATTATATTTGTTCAAATGAACATAATGCCAGTTTAGAATATCGAAAGACTAGAATATTGTGCGACTCATTATCTTGACATAGAATAAAGAAAAGCAATGTCAAACTAAAGATGGCAGGAGAAGATTTTCATTAGTCAACGCTATTTGGAAATCAACTAATTTTCGTAGTCGAGCAAAACCGAGTTAAAAAATTGTTTTAAGGCTTTTGTTGAATTCGCATTACAATATTTAAACTATACTGGTACAGGCGTACGATGACTTATAAAATTCGAGGTATACATACATCCAGCTTGTTTACGTTCGAGTAATTTATTGAGATCAGGTGTCGATTTTCCACCGGTAATTACTTTTGTACTAAAAATACTTGTTAACGGAACATAAGCAGCTAGAATAAAATTAATAAATGCATAAAATTGTAAACAAAACGAATAGTAAAACATACATCTATGCTTATCGGAAGAAGCGCCATGTACTGTATTGTAGTAATTATGCGATAGAGCCGATTCTAAAGCGATTACAAAACAATATTATCCTATGTTAACTAATCTAGATGTTATATTATAATCATTAACAACTCCAATAGTCAAACTAAGAAGCAATATCCCAACAGATGAGCAAAACACATAATCATCGATTAAAGTGATATATGCATTGTCAAACGCGCAGAGATAAATATTTCATAATATGAGTATGTAAAATAAGTGAGTAATATCATTTGACCTTCATAAACTCAAGAATGCGTGCTTTTATTATACCCGAATTTCGACGCGAAACATCTTGACTAGATGACAAACTCGTTTGAGATCTTGTTGCATATAGACTGTCGTTTGTACTCAATTTTCGACGAAATTTCGTCGAAAATGAATCAAGTAATGCAGTCTGCGGCGATGTTACGTCTATAGAAGAAGGAATATTAAGCAAAAAACCCAAATTAGCAAATATATTATGCTCTAGATAACACTAGAAGAAGTTAAAATGAGCAAGACAGTATATGACTATGTCTTTTGCCCTCTTCCCACCTAAGAGACGACGGTAGAAATATTTTCCTTTTCAGAATAATAAAATATACAAGTGCTTGATTAACAATAGAAACGGGGTAAATTAACTCGCTAGACTTACGCTGTAAATCTGATTCGTCATCTTCAAGAGATTTCGGTTTCATAACATCATTATTTTTAATTGTATGATGTTCGGAACCTACAGTGGAGTATTTTCCAAACAATGAAAATAACAATAAATTTAGAAAAAAAACAACAACATACGATGCGCTGCATTGCAAGACAAATCACCGGACTGTGCTCGACCTGGTATCATTCCATTTCGACCTCGATAAATTGTTTTCGATATAAATGATCGGGGTTTTATGATTTTTTGAATTATTTTTTCGGACTGTATCGATTCTTTTCTATCTTCAATTGTATTTAAAGTCGATTCTGACTTTGGTTTAGATGATGGTGTTAATATTGCTAGTGAAGATTCTACTGGTGAAGATTCCGCTAATGGAGATAATGGTAATGATGATGAGATATTCGGTTCGATCAATGTCACTAATGGCGATGCTATTGGTATTTGAATGTGATGTCTTGGCGGACTATGCGCTGCTTGTCGATTACTTTTTGGTAAAACAGTACTAGTCCGATTGGTATTTGAAGTAACCGAATTCGTCTAACGAAAGGATATTTTCATTCGAATGTTTGAAATTTTTAATTTTTTTAATAATTTACCTCTGGCAAAACATCAAAACATCCATAGGCACCGGGTGAAAAATGTAGTTCAACATGAAAGCGTCTTTCAGAATTTTCTTCTTCACTTGAATCTTCATATAGCATAATAACAATTTGTGTTAGATAATTCAATTCAGATACGGTATCTAAATAGTCCATCGAACGCTTCCATTGCTCATCATCGGATGTCTGCAATCGATAGATTAAGATTTTATTATTGATTTATTAAAATAAAATATTATTTACGTCTAGTAAACCACCATAACGAATAACTGTAAGAAGTGAATGCACATGAGATTCACTGGTAAAATATAATCTTGTACGCACATGTCGACCAGGTGTCTGTATACCTTTTGAATAGCTATAATAAAGAAATATAAAAGAAATACTTTTTATATTTAATAATAGCATAAAAAAGAAGAAAAAAATATATCGCGAAATCTGCAGAGATCTACGTATGTATAGCCAATAGTATAAATTACAAAACAAAATCCTGTTTTGTATTGGCCATGATACAAGAAAAAAAAAAGAATCTAAACTGAAAGCACCAAGAAAAAGAATGCAGCAACGATTAAACAGTACCTGGCGAGACCTGCATCGTCTTGATTTAAATACCTATGATGTGATAATTTATTGCAGCGTTTTTACTTTAAGTTTCTGCTTTTTTATTTGACTCATTTTTCCAAAAGTAGAATTGAATTTCTTACCTTGGATCTAATTTATTAACATGTTCGTCATGAGTAAGAACACCGGTTAAATTACCCTGAAGATCTAAACGTAGAAGAAAACTTTTTAAATCTTTTGATTCACACTCTTTGTACTTACCAGCTTGAATCTTACGAAGTAATGGAGTAACAATACCACGAGCTATGCTTAACTTCTCATCAACTGTCATGCCATATTCCTAAATTAGTTATTTAGACAAAAAACAAAACTAAAAATCGACAATTTCTTACTTGAGGTACAACAATATCAGCTAATGCTTTCGAACATACATATAAATCTTCAGCACAGGAAAATCGCAGAGCATTTTTATTATGAAGTAAATCATATTTTATTGAATCATATATATCAGGTACTTTTGATATATTAAATCTATCTTTTTGTTTATCATAAAAATCTTTTGATAATTTCAACCCTAAAATATGAATTAAAAAATAACAATAATAGACACCAATTTATTATAAGCGTACATCGTCTCAAGCAAAGATCCCATGTTTCCGAATGAAATAATTCGTCTAAAAATACAGAAAATATGTCGTACTTCATATTTCAAACCGAATACAAATAATATGTGGAACAATCAATTTACCTGAAGTATGATTGAGCTCATGAGATTGAATAAGTGCAATCATTTCATGAATATACTGGTAGATATTTCGACATGCTGAAACAGGATTTTTAATATAGTTCATAGATGATATTAAAGAGCGTGAACGAGTTGGTGCTATCTATAAATTAAATTAAGTATATATATATTAAAATTCCATTGATTTTTCATTACTAACTGTATCATAATCCTCTTGTGTAAACGATCGATTTTTTGCTAAAAGGTCATGTAATGTGTGTTTGACTTTTTGTTGTTCTTTAGTTGAATCAACATCGTTATCAAGTAGACCATTTGTATTTGCACTTTTTACCATTTGTACAAGTATAGGTGCCAATTCACCGTCGAGTGCCAATAATCCCTTAGCGAAAGCTGCAGCTGTCATTTGCACGCGACCTTCATCGGACGCATAGATTTTTAAATCATGTCGAAATGTGGAATGTAAACGAAGAAGACCAACATCAGGCCGATCACCAACAGCACCTTGACCACCTGGATACATTTTACGAAATGCCTATACAGGATAAAAATTCATTGGGTAACAGAAAAACAAATGGTAATGTTTTTACTTTGCCGAGTGCTTCAGCTTGATTTTTTCCTGTTTGAGTTAATTGTCCACCCCATTTAACTACTAAGAGTAATGAAGGTTGCGATGGCATGTTATTGGGTTCTGAGTAGAAAATTTAAAAAGAAAATCAATTCAGAAAAAAAGCAAGGCTTTCTCTGTTTACCATCTTCGCTGCTGGTTTTTTTCGGTAGACCTTTTGGTAAATATTTCAATTGAATTTTCCTGTTAATACCAGAAAAATGTCCATATAATTCTAATACTTGTTTGAGTTGATCTAGTTTTCCCCGTGTTTCAGATGAATTAGGAAATCGCTAAAAGTAGAATTAATTTTTTTCATAATTAAAAGATGCTTTGTTTTTTCACTTTACATTTATTCCTTTATCATCAAGTTCTTTGAGTAGTGTTCGGGCTATATCAAGAACTTCCTATAAACAAAACATTGAACTCATAGGAATACAAAGCAAATGTCAACGAACTTGAAGTTGACCAGGATGCTTTAATTTCAGATGACCTGATTTTGGACCATTATATTTTTCGAATAATTGAAAAAATCTTTTAATAGAAAAAAAATATAAATATATGCCCGAACAAGATAACTATTTCATGATCTTGAAATACAACTAAAATATTTTGCTGCGCAACCCAAATCGAAAAACTCTAACTGATCTTTTTTTCTACTAGTCCTAGATGTCTATATGAATCTTTTAAATGAAATATCTTCATTTTTAATATAAAAAAAGAAGAAAAAATTTCGAAATCGATGAGTACAATTCTTTTAAATCAAATATCGAATGATGCTATATGAAAGAAGAGTTCTAGACGGTTATAATTATGAATCTCATTCATTTATTCAAATGCATCCCACGGTCTACCGGTTACACGCTGAGAAAAATTATGCAATGAGTATCCCAATTGAAATAGAAAAAAAATACATGTAAAGCGAAGTTACGGATAGAATAAAAAACTTGAATATTGTATTTTCAGCGAAGAATTTGAAGTTTTAAACAACTGAAATCTACATTAAAATTTCTAGAAGATTTTGAATAATTCACAAAAGAAACAGCAACAACAAATACATGATAATTTAATAAGATTTTTGCATAATTAGATCACTACTTGTATAAAAAAAGTCTTAGCGTGATTCCTATGCGATTAAAATATGAAACGCGATGTAACTACGTTGTTCATCATAAGGAGATTGCTTTACTCTATTTACTGTTGAGACGCATTCGTCGTAATCTTGCTGCTTAGGTCCCAAGAGTTTCAAGACGAAACTAGTTCCTATATGACATTTAATTATATTTGAACGAAGATTATCATGACCTATGACATTTTGTAGCTGAGAACCGGTGGAGATTTTCAAAGTGTCATATTTTAACGTTTTTCACTGTTTCTTTTGGTGAATTTCTAGTTAATGAATTCTGAACATGTTATCATCGTATTCTTTTATGTTTATCGATAGAAGCGAAGATATATATATATATATATATATATCATGTGAAAGATTGACGGGTATACTCCTACGATTCGTATGCAAACGCTCGATCAGAGTTTATTTTCTATAGACGTATAAACTAATTTAGTTGTGCTTCAAGGCTAATAAATCACCCTGGATTTGTCTATCTTACAATGGATTCAGAACAGCCATTTTCATTTTTTGTTTTGGTGTTCGATCGCCATGTCGAATAACTGCAATAACACATCGAAGTTCCATTCTTGTGCCTAGTGCAGTTGGTACAAAAGGTGGATCATCAGCTTGATAAGCTAATGGATATGGAATGGAAAATGTTGGTGCAACTTGACGCATAATCATATGTCTTAAAAATTATAAAGAAAGAACTTTGTTTTCACTTAAAATCGTTTTTAAATAAATACCCGAGAATCGATGCACAATCATCATAATATTTAGTACTATTTTTAACAAAACTAAAACCATTTACATCACATACAAATGATTTCCCTTCAGCACGAAGCAAATCGAAACCACATACAGCTTGCTGCAAAAGAAAACATACGAGTAGACATATATATATATATATTTATTTTATTAATTAGATAATGTACTTTGAATGTCAAACATATTTTCATGGCAATTAATTTTTCATCAGCCCGTAATATGACTGGATAACGTACTTCTTTACCAAATTCATCTCGTTCGACTTTCCCATCAAGTCCTGGAGATTTTCTTGCTTCGGCATGTGCATATTCAGCACCAACCGTATAGACCTACAAGTCATGTATTTATCCGAATGCATAAATGATAAATGAACGAAAGAAATACTTTGACATCTGTACCATCTGTTGGCATAAATTCTTCATAAATATATGAGCCATCCTTACGAATACTATTCTCAGATGTATATACACTACTTCGACTGCCAATCTAAATAGAATACATTCTGAAAATTTGACATTTCACTCGAAAAAACAAACAGTCTAATTGAGTAAATGTAAATACAGCAAACAACAACAACAAAAAGATTATTAGCAAAAATTAACAGCCAATTATAGCATAATATATTCATTTATTTTCTCAAATTACACTGTATCTTGATTCATCGAAGTGGTACTGGATATTATTGTTGACGAGCATATTTATCCTAAGTTTCTCAAACAATACTTAATAAACAAGATGATTGAGTGTATATCTGCGTAAGGATTTAAGTCATGCAAAACCTTTAACAATCATAGTTGCTATGATGAAGTGTGACTTTACCCTTGATGATAGCGAAATGCATGCATGCAATAATAAACCCAGTTCGAAAGCATCAGTCTACATCTGACCTACGACTGCACTTGTATAAAAAGAATATAGGAATCCTTAGAGGATTAAGGTTGTCAAAAATATAGGATTTCGATAAAAAACGACAAAAAGAGAGGACATTTTATACACCGCTTCCGTTCGATTGTTTTGGTGTTTTTTAACTGTTCTGCTCGAAAATCGTTTTAATGAAGCTGTTATAAACAGTTTAACCGTAGTCAAGATCCTTGTGTAATTTTTTCTACTGAAATAAGTCGCTAATTCGAAGATCATTATAAAAGTTTTTCACAGATCGATAAATCAACAATAAAGTAGATCATAAGCTTTGAAAAATCAAATACATCAAAACGACAAATACTATTTCTCATAATTAAAGGAGATGTTTCATACTACGGACGTGACTTTCCGAAAAATCTCAATCTAATTCTATTGTCCTGATAATCAGCATTCATCGCTTATTATTTTCCGCAAGTTTATTTTGTATGTTATCATAACTCAATTTTCCCTGGTAATAAATAAGTGTAAATGAAAATGCATATACGCAGGATGGCGTAAAATTTCACGGGCTTTCAGAATATGTCGTTACTTTTTAAAAATATGTTCTCTTGGTAACAATATCCTTAAAATGCAGAGCGAAAATTATTTTTTCCAGGGGTATATATCTCTATGCAGCTTTTATATCTAACTAAAACTTCACTAAAAACCTGAAACTAGTACATGATCACTTTGTGAATGTTTTTTTTTCTTTTGAACTATTTTGTATTTCGTGCTTAGTATTAAACAATTTCTCAGTCAGTCCACTAAATAGGCGAAAGGAAAAGTATTGTTTAAAAAAATGTCACTATAATACAACAATTTGTCCAAAACACATGATTATACACATTAAAAGTTTTTTTTCCGTCTAAAGACAATAGCAAAATTAAGAGGTTTTCGAAAATTTTCTACTTTTTTCGATAAAATATAGGAATTATAGGAAATATAGGTCGAATCGCAGCCCAGGTCTACATTCTAGTTACATTTTTCCGACGAAATGAAAATTCTAGTCGAACATTTCGAGATACAAAAATCAAATTATTGCTATCAGATTGTGGTTTGTGTCTATATGCCAGGGATTTTAACGATGACAAACTAGACGCATGAGACTGCCTTCAGCTATAGAAAAAAACAACAGCAACTAGATTAGCCGTGTTTTTTTTAATACTAACTACAATGAACAGCAAAGACTCACAGGACTGCATATATTTTTACACAAAAAACGAAATGGATGAATCATATCTCGGGTACCTCAGAACTTGTGAAGGGTGGGTTAATGCTTCCGATTAGGGTTTATTGTTATATGCATGCATCCAAAACATGATTAAGAATAAGCAGCACTTCATAAACAGCCGCTACGTTTATCCAGGGCTGCATCTGTTATAAAAAAAAAACTGACGCACTGAAATATGAAAAAATAATTCCTTTAGAAAAAAAACGAATCTTCGCGAAACTAAGTGAGTACTGATGATTTGCTATCGAGTATAATCTGCAAAGTTTTTAAATACCTTTCGGAATAGTCTTTGTGATCCACCACCAGCTGATGATGGAAAATAAATATAAACATCATGGTTTTCAGCTGATACAGGCTTTTCTACGAATGGCTTATGAAATACTTCACCATCGATTTCAATTTGATCATCTTGCTCATTGACTACAGACAATGTTTTCCATATTCCATCTAGTCGGAAAACGAAAAATACTATCATAGAGAAAAATTAATCAAAACTAAATCTTGCATTACCAGCATGTAAAGTCCTTCTCAATAGACCATAACGTGGTTGTGCTATTCCAGCATCGTTAAGTATTTCGTGTACTTTGATGCGATCCATAATATCCCATTGTTTATCAAGATCATTGATAAGAATTGGTTTACGAAGACGAGCGTATTGCTGCGTTTTAGCTAATGGAAAACCTTTGCTATGAAAACTAATTAGCACAAGACAAATTGGCCATTCTTCAATAGGTTTTTCCTGTATCATGAGTTCCGAAAACACAATTATGCGTATATATTCAAATTGTTCTAAACGATGCAAAATTTCTTCCATAGGTTTGGCTTTGACTTTTTTCCATTGCGCACATATACCAACAGTTATAAAACGAGGATCCTCCTGGATGGCAATAAATAACGATACTTTTTCGTGGTTTTAAGTAACTAAAAAACGATTACCTCGCTATCATCCGAGCCATTAAGATCATCAGATAGATCAACATCTTCATCGTCATTCAAAGATTCACCACAATATTCATCCGGTTTTATATTTTCATTATGCTCAGTCATTTCTTTATTATGATACAATCCACAAGAAAAAGTCACTCTGAACTTTCATTCATATCGTATGTAGTCAATACTCGTATTAAAATATAGAATCGATGCATTGGCTCGTTTAGAAACCTATGTCTATAATACTAACGCCCTCTGTCATTTTTTTCCTTCTGAGTCACTAGGTGTTGAGCAAGGACCATCATTAGGCGTTGTTAGTTGTATATTCGGTGAACCTGTTAGACCAAATTTAATCATTTGTTTTGGTTCACCAGTATTGTCACCACATGAACATCGACAATTCATTTTATATTCAGGTGCTACAACCTAAATGAAATATTTTGTCAGAATCGATTTCTTTAATACGAATGAAACTCATTGTAACTAAAAAAATTATAAATATGAAGTTAATTTTGCAATGGGAGGTGACTGATGAAGTAACAATGAAATATAAATTTATAATTTATTGTACTTTAAAGTCTATTTATAAAACATTAATAAGTACATTAGACATCCGCTCTCCGGAAATAAAATAAAATTGAGAATTTCTGATTTTTTTTTCTACGCTTTTGTTATATACAATAACTCTATTTTCTATTTAACTTAACATTTAGACTAGCTATTATTTTTCTGCAAGGAATTTGTTGAACATGTTTTTTATATCAAAAAAGAAAACTATTTACAAAACAACTTTGACAAATCAAAATATTCAAGTCTATGAATGCTGTGAGTAATTCACAACTGCAGCAGAAGCTTTCTTTCGATAATTGAACAGGAGATATTAAATGTAACAAAACGACTGCATTATGAAGCCTTAGCAAAACACTTTTGTTAGGCTTTGTTGGTCTATAGAATTTAAAATGGCATGTACGTTTAAAAGTGATGGCAAATTTTAGTAACTTGAAAAGGATATGAATTTTCGACAATCAAGCCACAAAGTTTTCACTAGACCTTATCGATTTATATTCGAAAAAAACGTGCTTTAAGCGAGCGCATTTTATTAAAGTACCCAAATTTATGGTCTTTACTCTCCGCTGTTTGATATCTTGAAAAAAAGTCTTTTTCTCAGTGAAGCCTTTCCAATGATCATTAAAAAGTCTCTGTGGGAATAGGTAAGTAATTTAAAATCTCCATTGAACTATGATTTCACATAGATGTCGAAGTTTGTAAGTCCACTTACCAGATCATATAGATCTCGTAGTACATTAATACCTTGAAAATCACAATCGGGTAATTTTTTTGTTGTATCACAACAACAATCACAATCAAGAAATTCTAATCGAAATTTATCTTTAATATAAGCAGGTGATTGTATTGATTGGCAATGTGAATTTTTTTCATTTCCATTTAAATCATTTTTGAGTATACTATCACTTTTTGAGCACGTACTACTTCTGATGCTATTCGACGAACTAGTAGTTTTATTAGTGCTAACATTGGAACCCATATAGGTGTCAAATAAAAAGACTGAATATTAAAAGGTTATTATCAAACAGTACGAAAAAGTGAATAAACGCGCTAGAGAAATATTAATACAAAAACAAAATTAGATGAAAACATTCAAGATTATAATCACACAGCTAAAAACATAGTCAAATTTCGAAGATTGTAATTCATTTATTTCCGCTAACGTTTCTATTTCTTTCGTCGTCGATAAGATGTTATTAATTTCATCGTTGAAGTGTCGCCTTTATTGCTATTTTTATTGGAGATGTCATCATTGAAATGTCGTACATTTATTACTTGAGACGATGGTGCCGATCGTCTACTAGTCATACTTAAAATAATTAAAAGTATAATAATTCCTATTGTTATTGTTCCTAATGCAACATATCGTAATCGTCGCCATAGAAGATCACGTTCTTGAGTTTTTCGATAGTTTGTAATGCCTATGAATACAAGATTTCAATTGAAAACGATTTATCACTCAATCGAATTCATCCTAAATATCATTGTCTGAATCTGAAAACATCGTGACAATGTGTTTTCTTCGTATTTCTATGAATATAATCTTTGAAATATAAGCTAGAGAATCAATTTATAGAAAGAAAGATTATTGATTTAGATTACAGTTTAAAATTTTATTAGAACAAAAGGCGCTTCCAGATGAGTCCAAGGATAGTCCAATCCTTGACTGTTTGAGGTGAGTGATAACTATAAAAAATCTTTTATCTAATTTATTCTTCATTAAAAATATCGATCGATTTCTTTGTAATTTAGTTAAAATTGAGAAATGAAGCAAACATCAGAACTGATAAAACATACCGATATAAAGTGGTGGCAAAAAGTTTAAGAACAACGTATCTTTGATTTTTTTTCCATAGCGCGAAGCATCTAGCTCAAATTCAAATAGTAATTTGATTAACTAATGAGGTACTCTATCAAATGCACCATATACCAAGATTTCATAGATGAACTATGATGAACAGGTTTCTAAAAAACAGGACATGGCAATTTTCAAGTATCAGAAAACTTTGTTGGACGTATTTTTTAACAGTGCCATCTTAAAGAGCACAGCATGCTGATCAAAATGAAGGGTCGCCGCGTTTTCTACGACCTTCTCTTGAAAAGCTACAAGCATCGTAAAAGAGAAAAAAAGTAAAATTTATCAGAAAACGACGAAAAATAGCCGAAAAACCCTCTTTTTTCGGTTTTCGTGATACTTGTAACTTTTCAAGGGGAGGTCGTAGAAAACACAGCGACCCTTCATTCTGATCAGCATGCTGTGCTCTTTACGATGGCACTGTTAAAAAAATACGTCCAACCAAGTTTACTGAGACTTGAAAATTGCCATGCCCGGTTTTTTAGAAACCTGGTCATCATAGTTCATCTATGAAATCTTGGTATATGGTGCATTTGATAGAGTACCTCATTAGTTAATCAAATTACTATTTGAATTTGAGCTAGGTGCTTCGCGTTATGGAAAAAAAATCAAAGATACGTTGTTCTTAAACTTTTTGCCACTACTTTATATTATTACAAAAGAAGGACTCACCAGGAAATTTTGATTTAATCATAATAAGAGCACCATCAACTTTTTTTCAACTGTATGATTGTGATTTCTGTATTGCTGTTTGTTTTGTTTTGTTTTGTTTGACTGATTGCGATACTCAATATTTTTCAGTGGGTGCAGACTATATCACTCTCGTCATACTACGATATAGTCATCGTTCGTTATACTATTTGAAGTTTTTATGTATCAAATAGCCACGTATGAAGATATTGTATTACCGAGATCATTTTTTTTTCAAATGGGCGATACGCATGTCCCGTATTGTTTCGACAGTTTAATTAGAATAGTCGAAACGCACTGAAGATTAATTTTCTGTGACGCTATTGCTGGGGGTGATGCCGCGTAAGTATGCTTTTTTTCATAATCATATTTCAGATATGGAGTTCTATCAGTGTTTTATCCAGCGGGAGGGCAAGGAACATTTTGCTCTCCCGAGAAAAATGAAATAAATAATTAACTTTTATATAACTTGCGAAACACTGATCTTTCGAACGCATCAGTATGATAGACTCGATATTATTCATGGTAGTTAGCTCCTTAAAACACGTTTGTCTGCCCTCCCGACAGCTGAATTCGCCCTCCCGGAGTGAAAAATCTAGATAAAACACTGAATTCTACATCGTTAGTCATTATCATTACTCTCAAATTGGCGTAATAACAAATGACATAATAACTCTTCGTCAGTGCTATTTTTTATACAGAATTAAGTGCAATGTGGTACTGATTGTAGTATACTTATTTTTTTAAGTAATAGAAAAATGCTCAGTAGAACATTAGATTAAAATATTTGATCGAAAATGTTGTGTCAAGGTCACTAGCTTCGTAGAAGAACATTTATCAGAAAAATAATGCTACCTCCGGTCAAATATATTTTTTTTTAATTGTCAATTTTCAATGCTTTCCAAGAGAGTACACATGTTTATTTCTGCCAGTGTTATTTTCGGTGTTATACCAAAACAACCTAAGCGCATAAAAAATTGAAAAACAGATGGATTTATTAGAAAATGCATTATACGACTTTACATTTCTGCATGAATATATTGAACAGAAGTAACACCCTATTGCAAATTATGTCACCTGGACAAGTGCTTGATAAAATCCTATTTTTATATCAGATCTAAAGCCTTTATAGAATTCTACACTTCGCAGTAAAATTTAATTGTTTTACTATCATTAGTAGTTGCGCAAAGAAAAATCGATGGATATAAAAACAAAATACTATAATAATTATCCCTATCAAACGAAGGTTAATAGGAGTATTTTTTGCATAGGTTTTAACAGCTCAAAAAACTTTCTCGACAATTATTTTTCTTAGCCCTTCGTGGACCTTTGGGTAATATTTCTAATCGAATTCGTTTATATATTCTTCCATTAGACATTTTATTCTTTCCAACAAAAAAGGGATCAAATCTCAATGAGATTGCATTGTAAAAATATTTCTCAATAACAGAACTAAGACCAAAATGTTATACGTTCCCGTACATTGCCGATTGTAACAGTTTTCTCTTTGGAGAAAAAACGGAAGCTGATTAAATCTACTCTTCTAAGCATGGAACTTGAGTTTTTTTACGAAAGAAAATAGTAGGTGAAGATCTACGTCTCATTATTCTGAGTATATTATGAAAAATTCATTTGTTTCTCTCAAATTCAGATAAATCAAAGCGTCTAATAATATTACCAAACACAAGATTTTCATTCTTGCTAAGCATTTCTTCTGATCGAAATTCTAATTCATCAAGTTGTTCATGTCTTAAATTTGCATGTTCAAGTGCACGTCGAAGATCATGATCAGTTTGATCGACTATTTTATTCATAGCATCTAACTCTTGTTGATTATTTTTCGCATTTGTATGATCATGAAATGCTCCAGTTGATTTCACGTTTAATAACAATGAAAATTTCTTTGTTGATGAATTATTCTGTTCGATTGATTTTGAATTGAAAATTGAAAATTTATTATTTATAATAATTGGTGCCGATCGACTGGATTTTATTGATAATACATTAGATATATTTTTTCCCAAACTTTTTTCATGCAAAAACATCTAACAAAGTTTTTTCTCTACTAAAAACAAAATTATAATTTTATGGATGATTCAGGATAATCTATATAAAATACAAAAGCGCGTAACCTTTTCGACAGTTTCACTGTTTCGTATTTTTTTTTAAATATTTATTTGGTTTCTTAAATACATATTTCACAAATATACAATAAGCTCTCTAGTTCTGAGTAGTACGAACTGACCATTTATAACGTAATCGTTGTCGTGTTCGTAATCGAACATGACAACATAATGTTTCAATAATAGCTTGGCGAAAATTACGAGAACTGTACACGTACAGAAAAGGATTCAACAATGAATTGACATAACCAAACCAAAATGTGATACTTTCAAGTTCACTGGGCAGTTTATTTGGATACAATATCGACGTTGGATAAAATATTGTAAAAGGAAGCCAACAAATAAGAAAAACAGCAAGTAAGATGCCTAGAAATATAAGAATTTTTTAATTCATTTTTTTTTCTAAGTAGAAATACTCGAACATCTATTTCAGAATGATTAATGGTTCTCTTTAGTTCTCTATTTCTTTGACGTTTATCTTCACGAGAACTTTGACATTTCGTATATTGTCAAGATTAGGAGAGAAAAATAATTAAAAAATGTCCGCGGACACAGTGCACTTTTCGAAAGGCTTATTCGTTTTTTTTTTCTAATAATAAATTAAAATATTAAGTATTTTATTTATTTATTTTATACATACCGAGCATTCGACTGGCTTTTTGATTTCGTCTTAAACATGCTTTACGTCTTTCATGCATGAATTGAGCTACGGCATGTTGGCTATAACGACTTGAATTACACGGATTTGATGAACGCATTGGTTGATTACGATGATTTACTCGACGATTTTCTTCGTCTTTATCATTATTACTATTATCAACGGATGAAGTAGGTTTTGATAAAGCTACTGTTTTAGCATCACCGTTACCATTACATTCAACTAGTATAGGTGATTGTGATGGACTACGTTCAGATGTTACTGAATTTTGATGATCATTTGCGACATCTCGAGGTTGATCTTCTTCAATAGTCACTTTTGTTTTAATTGTATTGGCAGGCAGGGAATTTCGATAATAATGACATGAATCATATCGGATAGCTGGTAATGACAATCTGTATGTTTTAATACCAGTACGAACTAATTTTTGCTGTTCATTATCTTGATTAGCGATGGAATCGTTTTTAAATCTTTTGTCTTCAATTGTATCGTTGAAAGAACGCTTCTTCCTTTTGAATATTGCTCTTAGTGGTCGACATAAACAATGTCGAGGACTTAGTGATGGTTTTGGTAGTAAACGATTTGGTACTTCTTCTTGTCCGGCTACTGTTGATCGTCGTTTTGGATTGATAGATTGACCATATTCATTCGAATGTTTTCGGTTCATTATAAATCGTTTTTCATTAGCGGATATTTTAATTGAATTTGTTAATCTATTTCGTTGAATATATTTATAGAAAAGAGACCGGATTGATGAAAGCGATGATGTGGTCGTTGCTCTTGTAAGACTAGTTAGACGATTACGAGTGTAACCATCAATTTGTTCTGTTTTCGTTCTGCTGGATGAGTCAGAAGCACCATTCGATGAATTTGAATTTATCGAACCAAATGTATCTTTAATCTGTATAAAAACAAAAATTTCCATATCAAGTAAATATCATAAAATATTGAGAAGTTTTTCTTTTCTTATTGCTTTACGGATAAATTGATCAAACTCAGGAATCATTCATCGATTTATGATACAGCAATAAACTAATTATATGAAACATTAATGATGGTATTTAACTTCATATGAGTTCTTTTATATGATGAGATTTTTTAACAGCATACTCCTGAGAAATTTCACCAATCAATTAGTATAATAGAATATATTATTATCCTGAAAGTGTGAATTATGATGGACGTTGACTCTTGAGAATTTTTAAAAGTCATTCAAAAGAATTATTCATAAATTACTTTAAATATAGTTTTTGCCAGGTATCGTGAATACTTCTAAAAATATATAAAATTTCTTAAAAACAGGGGAGTACTACACATTATAAAAAAATCACTCGAAAATCTTTTATAATTTCCTTTAAATTCTTTATGAATCACTAGTAACGCAAATTTTATGGAAGTAATTTTACTAGTGGATTAATCATAAACAATATTTCTATTGCTAGAAATTTAACTATTGCGAGGGAGAAAAGAGATTCCATTCTTGTATTATTACTCAACACACGCTATCGGATTAGAAACGTTTTTTTTTTCATATTCGTAACTCTCCGTTATTTAACACAACAAATAAAGTCAAATGAACTTACTAGTACTTCAATATTTTTAATATTGACTATTATTCTTGAATAACAAACAAGCATAAATAGAAGTGGTATGTAATAAAAAAATGTGCATAATCCAACAATAATAACTGAAGGTGCTGGATGAACACATGACGGTATTTTTGTACTATAATGGTGAGAAATAAATATTGATCCTGGCCATATAGCAAACGGGATAGCCCACGAACTAATTATAAATATTAATACGGATGAATAGGAACGATTACGCAAATGAAAATAAGGCGCTAAAAATATCAAAGTAATTAAATTTAATCCGAGCAGAAATTAAAAAAAAATTGTTAGCGCAATCCCTGTGGGATTAAAATGTGAAATATGATGGAACTCCTTTACTGGATTCTGTCTATCACGGTCTGCGAGTCTTTGTAGCTTTTATGTCACTGTCTGTCATCATATATGCAGTCTTTCGGTCACGGTCTGTATTTTGATCTATGGAGTCGATAGAGACCATCACAGACCGTGACAGAGAATTCAGAGATCAATGCAGATGGTGATAGATAATTCACAAAACATCAAAGATCGTGACAGAGAAATTAATTAATTAATTTCTCTGTCCCAGTCTGTGGAGGGGGGGGGGATGAGTTCAAATTTCTACCCTATATACTTCAACACTCCTTTCAGATCGTGTTTCACAAAATAGGAATACCTGTTAGTGCCCAATATCGATCTAGAGCCATCGAAGCAAGTGTAAGGAATGATGCTGTTGAACAAGTAAAATCAATGGACATCCATACGTAACAAAGACGATAGTGAAATGGCCAACTTAAATGTAATGAATGTATCGTCATAAATGGCATTACAAATAAGCCAACGAAAAAATCTGCTAGACATAAACTAACAATAAAATAATCAGAATATGATGGAGCTCGAAGACGAAATTTGATTGAAATCAAAACTAAACCATTGCCTATAAGTAGAAATTAAAATTAAATTTTTCTTCACGTTGTAATAATTTCAGAATTTTATTAATTATAAAAAAAAATGGTTGAATCTACAAACCTAATATAGTCAAAATTGTAATTAGACTGCATAGAATAAGAATGGTAATCGTTCTAAAAGACCATGTCAAGTCATCAGATGAAGGACCATTATTAGTAGTCAAATTTGTGTTATTATGCATCGTTTATAAATTGGATTGTGTGGCTTTGCTAATTTATGATTATGATTTTATTCGAGACGATGGCTTCCACAACGTTGGCATTATGTTAAACGTCAATTTTTAAACTAAGCGAGTTGAACTACTAGTTGGGCTAAAGAAAAAGTAATCACTACGAGGGGCGGATGCTGACTATTAGTTCACCTAGAAAAAGAAAATCTTTTGAGCTGAAAAAACAGTGTGGTAAAAATAAAATAGACGATAAATGAAAACTAGGTAAAAAGGAAACATTGAGATTAACAGAAACTGCGCATTAACACTTAAAAGAGTTGAGTTCTCTCTGATAGAAATTTTTTCTCTACACGTCCAAACAGTTGTTAAGTGCTTCCTTTTTAGAAAACGAGACGCGATAAAAGCACATGAGAATGAATAGAAGCTTCAGTACTTGAAATATCCAAAATAATATTACAACCTTGTTTCACATTTCATCCGGGAAAAACGAAAGATATAAAAGAAAAACGTGTATTACAAAACTTCATTCTCTCTAAAATATAATATTATCAACGCGGCTCTTTAGTAGAAAACTATATCGACTCGGTTACGCATCGATCACTCTTCAATGGAGAAGGTTCGAAATTTTTTTCTTAATTTACGAAAGATTCAAAATACATCAATTAACCCAGTTTTTTTAGCTGATTACGAATTTTGCTCAAGAATAATTTACAGTTACATTTACATGATGAGAATTCAAATTTTAAAGAAATTTCTGCTTTAAATTTGATTTTCTGATCTATGGATTTTAGAGGCATCAGGCTGAGGGCACCTCAAATTGCTTATCTATGCACAAACCGTAGTTTTTTTAATAACACTACCACTGAAAAAATATTCACGAAACTATTCCCCAGAAAAACCCAAAAATAACGACATCCGCAACAAAATGAAATTCCGTAACGGCTAGTTTTTGTTTTTTTTTCGCCTCTGAAAACTTATCCCAGCAAAAGTCTACCACAGTTGCCATAGTTCCAACTGTGGGCTTTAATTTGGTAATTTCACAATCATTCCGTAACGGTCAGCATTTTCTGAATAACTCTGCTGCTGGCAAAATTAAATTGATAAAATTTCTACTGGTAACACATCTACGTAATATCTGTCTGGATGAAAATTTCAGACAGATTGCTCTTAATACGGAGAAGTTACAGAGGTCTCAATGTGAAAAAATGAAATTCCGTAACGCGTGGCCGCGCCGATATCATATTGATTCTGTTTTCTAACTATCTCAAAGGCATAGAAAAACTTCATCTGTAAAATCTCACGTAAAAATGTTTCTTTTCTCGCTGACACGGACGCAGAATTGAAATCGACCATGTTATATTTGTTTTCTTTTAAAACAATAAAAATTAGCAGTACGCGTTTCTTTTTTTCTTACATAAAGAATAGCATAACCGATGGATAGTTAATGTGTTACTTACGCTATCAACTTTCGAATGTAATCATGGTAGGTTTTGTTTTTAAAGAATTATTTCATCGCGAATGTTTAATATTATGCCTGAACGAAGGGAAAAAACATTGCGGGAATGATTTTGCGAAAGAAGTAAATGGTAAAGTAGGTCAGGACTTAAAAAACGACCAGAAAGTCGAAATAGTAAGAACATGCGTTCAAGTGTAATAGTGCGCGTCTAATAAGAGCCTCGTATAAAATAATAATACTTTAGATGAATATAATTAATGAAGTTTTGTAGAGACTCTGAGGATTTCATGAGTGTAATATAAATAGAAAATTGACAAAACTGCTTGTTTACGCTTGTCTGAAAAGAGAAGCGGAGGTAAGGAGTTCTTTTTTTTTAAATGATAATATAGTATCTACATCAATGATTTCATTCGTTGATCATATTATTACACATTCACAATAGTAGAATACAAATTAGTTTTGAAACATAATAATTATTACAAGAAATTACCAAGGCTATAATTTTGAGGGAAAAAAGAACAAGGCGTTACCGTCACAAAAGGAAATATACTTTTAATAATATTCTCGAAACGAAATTGTTACATATATCACCGTATGAAAATAAATTTTTTGCATTATGATCTATGTTGACTTTCCCATGCGCATTTTTAGCTTTGGATTTTTCATAAATGAACAGAAGAATAATGTGTAAATAAAAGTAGTTTAGTTAATGGCAAATGTCATTAGTCTATATGTATACGCGACGGATGGATATGTGTACTTCTTTCGTTTCCTAGCAAATAATAATAATTGAAAAAAATGAGAAAATACGACAAAAAAAAAGAAGAATATTGCATCGAGTGCATTTGACGTCAATGCTCATTCTATTATCTGAACCGATTGCTACTTGACCATCTTATTTTTCCCTCCATCGATTTATTTATTTCCTGTTTATTTTAGCCAATGTTAAGAGTAAAAAAAAGATTGCTCGTAATCAAGGCAAAGTTTTATTACTCATTATTACGTTAGCTTGTTTTATTGAATCTGAAGAAGAAGAAGAAAAAAAACTGTTATATTGTTTTCTATAAATATAGTAAATAATAAAAACAAATTGCCCCACGATTTCTATGACAGATGGATAATTCTACTCAATAACTAATTATTATTATAGATTTGTACTTACTGTGATACTAATAATAAAAACACTAGAACAAATAGAAAAGCTGTAAATACATTTCGATTCGATGTCGTCATATGATTAAATCTAATTATTAGACACGTATCTATTTTCTAGGCTTTATTCTAAGAGACATAACGTTCTTTTGAACAGCGTATCTAAGTGTCTCGTATACTTGATATTATTAAGATCGTACGTGTCTTTACATAATGATTCTATCCACTGAAAACTCTTCAAATACTTAGTTCATAGGAACCTACAACGGTTCGACGTTGATGCGCTACCGTCGGGTAGTAAATTCGAAAATAGGAATATGTAGATTGCACACATTTACAAGGACACTTACCAATACATGAGAATTACCTGATTCACTCCTATAGAAATGAGTAAATTTTAATTAATCGCGTGTTAGTTCTCAGTGACATAATTTATCGTAAAAGTCATCGACTTTGCTGTTGTGCTTGACTGTCCATGTTTAGTGATAAAGCGGAAGACTCTTACTCTTCTTCAATGAAAGCAGACGAAGTGGAAGTAGATTATTAGCTGAGCGTTGCATAGTCTACTCCATTGCAACTACTCATCATAGACATGACTTCTTTTGGAGAAGAAAGACAAAAACATTATTTGTGCGTAGTTGATTTCGTCCAGTGAGACGAGGCAGAAGAAAGAAAAACAATTAGAATGCTTCTATCTAGCATGATTATAGAGATTTATTTTTTCGTTATGAATACATTTTTAATATTTCCATTTCTATTGTTATTATTCAATTTCAAATGTCAAAAACAAATCCTGGAAATAATTTGTGTCATTAGCTAAGAAACGATCAATATGATTTCCTACGGGATTCATTATTGACAATGGAATATTTCATGTATGAATACATGAGCGTCAACACACATTTCTATTTTCAATCGGTACATTAATTAAGCACTTGTCTCTATCACTTTGACCTGTTACAATATATTTTTTTTATTCATACTTTCAATTATATTTTTAATAAAATTTTCACCGTTTGCACGACTATTTATCTGATAGCATAGATTACAATCTAAATGGCAGGTGAATATTTTATATAATTGCTATAGAAATCATCCAATTTGCTTGAAAAATGCCAGGATCGAGAGCAAAAGCAAACAAACAATTTACTTTCTTATCATTCTTATTGAATGATGTTGAAATGTTTTCACATACTTTACTATTTGAATAGTAAAGATGAAAATTTCATTGATAAATAGTATTATTCTTTCCATAAATAACCGAAAAAATCATTTTAGTTCATAAAGGTTACATACGCGACGCTGACAATGACAATAAATCCATATTGACATAGTCCATGTAAAAGGAAATCCCGTGTGAAACGAGAATTTTTGAAAAAAAAACAATTTTTAATGAGATTTTCTTTTTTTGTCAACGTGCTTTCTTATCAAAATAATAACATCTGACTAATAATTAGATGTGATTCGGATAGGATTCTTAGATGAAAGAGATTTATTTCTCACGTAATAATATGAAATAAATCTTCCCAGGTCGAACTCACCCCATCGGATCCGATGGGAATGCGTCGGAATCCTTGGTATTGGATTCCGAGAGGAAGTTGTCGGATGTC
>OENM01000543.1:65459-76078 GCA_900239745.1 Rotaria magnacalcarata
AAAAAGGCCCAATAAAAAATATTGTGTGTGTGTGTGTGTGTGTGTGTGTGTGGGGTTAAAGATTGTGTCGTATATGTTCATACTGATATAGATCAGAATTATTTGTCTAGATTCAATAAGAACATTCTTTAACATCGATAAAATAATGTTTCAAAGTATTTTTCTTGCCGTTCGGTATTATTTTTTAATATACAAAACATTTAACTTGAATAAAAGTACTTGGTTTTTTTTCTGAACACGACATATTTTTCATGGATCCCTAGTCAATTTTCGACATTTTTACTTTTTCGACATTTTAGTGGCGACATTTTTACTGTCGACCAAAGTTCAGAGATTCGGTCTATAAATGTCAGTATGGCATGAAAAACCAAACTCTCGAGGCCGTTTCTTATTGAATTAAGAAAATAAATCATTGATAATGCAAGATCAGGGGAAAAATTAGTAGGTTTATATCAATTTTTGATAAAGCGTTTCGCAGGTGGAATATGTCGGCATTCTTACATAATTTATCAGAAACTCATTATGTCTACTTCGTTTCAATTATCTGCTCTCTTAAATCTTATTAAAAAATAATCCGTTACTCTTTATAGAAAATGCATTTAAAAAAGTTAGTATTCAAGAATATCAATAAAAACGTCTTATTTGAAAATTAACGTTTATGCTACTTTCATAGAGCAAATTCGAAATTTTCTGATGACTTTTTAATAAACGTTACATCACCGATAGTTTTTCCTGATCACCATTTTCTGTTTTGCCTCGTTTCGAGTCGATGATATACTTTACGAGAAGGGGCTTTGCTTTCACTAGACCCTTTTTTTAAAAAGAACCAACTAAGCCTGTTTCACTTGGATCCACAAACGTTTTGAATAAACTATGCGTTTCATTTATTAATAAATCTTCTATCATTTAACAATCACAACTTTATCTTACGCAAGACATAACAGCTTCTGATTATATTCGAGCCTATTAGTATTATATTATGTTCATCGACATGTACCTCGTTTTATATCCTCAATAATATGATCATGTACATTTTGCCAGCACGTTTCTCTAGCAAGTACAATGTAGGATTATGCTAACAAATACTTTATATATATTCAGAAGAAAACGGTTGTCTGTTGTGACTTATAAAGAGCAAAGCCTAGATAATCCAATAGAATCGTGCCAATGTCCTTGGTATAGGATTTTTGTTGAGTGACGGATTCAACAGGTGAGAAAAGTAGACTGACTTCAATCGATGTCAAAATACAATCCATTTTTCTGAATTATAGTTAGAAGAAAGCTTTTCGCAATTAACACGATGTATCTTCTCAAGAAACCATAATCCAACTTATAATACCTCACTCACGTCGTTCGAATATGATACTAGAGTAGTCATCGCATTTCATTGCTTACTAATGATAGATATAATGGTGAACTAAATCTAAACGAAATAAAAATATCAAGTACTAACTTGAGAACTCCCATGGCGAGAAATCCCGGACTCGGATCCTGTAGGAATCCTTTACAATCCGATAAATTCCGACCGGGAATCCAGTAACTTCCGACAGGATCCATGTCGGAAATTGCTAGAATATTGTGTCTCGGAATCCGATAGGAAGTTGTCGGATCCAAGAGTCGAAAAACTTTGGAACCCACAGGATCCGATAGGTTCCTGCTTAAGTTCCAAAATCACATTGAATATTGTTCACAACATGAATATCTGAGTCACCTGCTATCATTATATCGGTTTCATTAGCTTTGCTAATATTCTTCATCTGTTTATTTTCAAATAGTTTTCACACGCAATAACAGTAAAAGTTATCGTACAAAAACAAAAAATTGTTTGAAAGACAATTTTTGTCATGCTGAAAGTTTGTTTCAACAGAAAAAAATAAAAAGACGAAATTGTTACTCTGAATGATTCACTAGATAATTGCAGCATTTATTGATAGACTATGATCACGATAAAGATATTGAAGATTGTGTTTAGGTACTTTTACGATGACGTTTTTGTTCATCGACCAGAAAATCAACTAGTTTTGGTCGAACTGATTTGCCATAAAATTCGTCGTAACGAGCAGCAGAAATTCGATGCATAACACGCATAGCATCTAAACATAAGTTGAGATTCGAAAACATGAAAATTTTCACGGTAATGTACGCTTAGCTATATATAAAACTAAAATTAAAATAATTAATCGACTGTAGTTTATAGGACAACAAACCATACCAGGGAATAATAATTTGTCGCTCGCTATGATTATTCAAAAACGAAAACTATGGTTATTTTTTAAGGAAAGTTTCAGAAAATTTTTTAATCATTATACATGTTCATGTCCCAGGTCGATCAATCCAACGGAAGATCCTATAGGATCTTATTGGAACCTATCGACCCACAGGATTTCATCGGATTACCGGGTTGAGGAATCCAACAACGAATCCGAAAGTCGGATTCCTACGAAGACCCACCGATATCGGGTCGTCGGAATCCTACTATGGGTTTCAATCAATTTCCAATAGGATACGACGACCATCGCTATATTTCCTGTGCATACATCATGCTCTTTTATAGCATCTAACTCAACCCACATCAGCACTTACTCCCAAACTTTTATGAAAAATTATCTCTCTAATTCTTTGTCTTCTTCACAGGTTCCAATGAAATTCCACACCTTGCATAGACACACATTTCCACAAAGACATAAAACGGATTTTTCAAAATTATTACACTGTGTAATACCTTATCGATGTCCAGCAACCCGAATATGTAATCAGTTTTTCGCGTCGAGCTCCCATTGGTCAGAAAATCGGTCCCTCCCTATGGCAAAATGCAGTAAAGGTAGGTTTTTTATTTCAACTCTGAGCTGAATTCTGACGTAAGTTTGTAATAGGTTGTCGAGGTCGAAGAATCCGAATCTGGCATCATCGATTGCACCCGGGGAACCGATAGTTCAACGATGGTTGTTTCTAATGGGTTTTCTTCGGTAAGATTGCGTTGGATTCCGACTTCTGGATCCGATAGTTGAATGATGGTTGTTTTCGATGTGGTTCCAGTTGTAGGATGCGATTGGATTCCGGTCCCGGGGAAGCGACTCGGATTCGATCCGACGGGTTCCACTCGGATTCCTCAACCGGGTAATCCGATGTTATCCTATAGGATCCCTATCAAATATTATGGGTTTCGATCGGATTCCGATGGGATCTGACCGATTTCGATCAAATCCTATTGTGGGATTGATCGACCTGGGATTCTGAATTTTAGAAAGAAATTCATGTAGAACTATTTTTCAACAAATAAACTAATTCAATCTGTTACCACACTATCCAAATCTTTCTCTAGTATCTGCAAATGGCTTAAAATGTCATACTATGAAGAAATTCGAACCTTCCACTATCCATCGGTTTTCGAATAAATAGTTAATCACTTGGAGGCAATATTGAAAATGATAATTCTTCAACCGAGAATACAGCCCGAAGTACTTACCGAGCATAATCACTAATGCTTTTTCCTCCAATATACGATAAATTGGCATTTTTGTACATCTAACAAAAACAAAATATAAAAAAATAAATAAAAATGAAAGAAAGATAGAAGCAAACCACATGATTAAATTGTTCGTCTTTGCTTGATTCTACGTGGAAAAAAATTGCAGAAACCTAATCTTACTAAATGTAATCAAAACAAATACTTTTATAATCAGTAAGACGATCAAATAAGATTAAATATTCAGATCAATATAATTCTCTTCGAGCATTCGATTCTAAAATAAAGAAACATGTTGAAAATATACAATAGCAAAAGATATACTTTCTATAATAAACCAATAAGTTTTTAATTACAGTTTAGAAAACACTAATTTTAAAGGAATCAAAAGAATCAGCAATCACAAAAATTATAAATGCCAGTATTTCTGAAATAATGTGCGATACACCGATGCCATACTAAAAAAGATGAAACAATACAGATCCATCGACAATATAAGATAAGAGCAACTTCCCGAAATTAAAAAATAAAAACTACTAAATAGACTAAGTAGTACAGAGATAGAGCATTGTTCATACTAACTTTCGTTCATTCCTACCACCAACTGAAAATGATATCAACAGATTTCGTGGACATTTTGATAGTTCATCTTTCTAAATACAAACTGATGTTTACTTATCCCGAATTTCCATTGTCTGAAGTGTGCTAGAAATATATTTTGAATATTTATGAAAGTTTAATAGGTCACAATCGACGGCGTCGGACATTGTCGGATCCGATAAGTTCTAGTTGTTGGATTACAATGGATTCTGTTATCGGAATCCTAGAGGATCTGACTATTGGAAAACGTCGGAAATCAAGGGATATAACCTGGTTTCTGATTGTCGGCATCCTGTCGGATCCGACGAGGCAGCTTCGCTCTGGGCTGAGATGCTTTTTCATTAGAAACCTGTAGGCTGTAGATAAACTACGTTCTCAAAACAGGGCAGGTTGCAGGGTGCAAATATAGTAGTCTGTCAACCTTCAACTAATGCACTACCCATGTGAAAATTTCAGCTTAAAAGCTAGCTTAAATTAGCTTAAATTTTAGCTCAATAAGCGCTTTTAAGCGCACATTTTAAGCTGATTAAAATCGAAAAGCTTGTTAGTGCAGCCCCTTTGGGGCTATAATGGTGGAACTCACATATATTCCTTAGGCTTACTAAAATAATCCAAAAAAGCTCATCTGAAAAATCTACCTTGATTTCCAAAACCTANAATCAGGTCTTTGCCTATTTGCTTATGTCTGTAATGGAATATTAATTGTTAACTCGTATATTTAACAATGGCAGAGACTAGTTTCTATGGTCTGTAATGGTAGCCTAAACTGGGTGCTATGGTCTGTAATGGTACCATAAGCTAGGTACTATGGTTTGTAATGGACAAGCATTGCGTTTTCGTGTCGTCTGTAATTAAAAAAGGAAGAAATAGCAGCCTAATTAGTCAAGCTCCTAATTAGCAAAATTTTAAACTCATTAATGTGTGTAATGGGGACGGGGTAGGAGCCAAAAAAATCTCGCTTTTAAACTTACATTCACCATTTTCTTCGAAAATATATGTAAGTTCCACAAAATTTAAGCGCTTTAATGAATGTGCTTGACTTTTAGCACTGAAAAAAAATCATAGACTTTCTATCACTGACACTATTATTTACCTTACGTTAGTTGCTTAGACTCTGATGCTATTACTTATTAATAACTGTCGCTTTTTCACTTACTCCGATAGAGAGCTATTTAATTCGACATTTGAATTGTTCGGTTACTAGATGTTACCTTCGAACACTGGTTGTCCTTCGAGTTTTCAGAATTCGAAGTCGGATATACAAACAACTTGATTGAACTTGATTAGGGGTGCACCAAATCCATATTCCTGGATTTGACTGGATTTGGCTTGGAGTTGGATTTGGTTAGGGATGTCATCATACCAATACGGTATTAGGGTATTGACATTGAACCGGGTATTGGTATTGGGCTGATAGTAGGTCGATTGAAAAAATCATACTTCTGATTGCCGAAAAACATGAAAATTTTCAAAATCTGATAACCCAGTTCGATTCCTTGACCCCGAAACCTTTTGATCAAACTTTTTAAAAAGTCGCTATTTTATCAAAATAATCTACCTTAGCTGAAACATTTTCGAAATTCTGATTTTGATTTATCTTAGCCAAGGTGGGATATTTTGATAAAATAGCGATTTTATTAAAAGTTTGATCAAAGGTTTTCGGGGCAAGGAATCGAATTGGATTACCAAATTTTGAAAATTTTCATGTTTTTCGGCAACGCAGAAGGATGATTTTTTCAATCGACCTGCTATCAGTCCCAATACCAATACCAGGATCAATATCAATACCCCAATACAGCTTTGGTATTATGACACCCCTATCTAAATCCAACTCCAAGTCAAATCCAATTCCAGTCAAATCCAAATCCAACTCCAGTCAAATCCAAATCCAGTCAAATCCAAATTCAACTCCAGTCAAATCCAACTCCAACTCCAGCCAAATCCAAATCCAATTCTAGAATTGGATTTGACTGGAGTTGAATTTGGTGCACCCCTAAACTAGATATTGTAACTAAATATTTTTCGTGAATTGACCAATGCTGATTTTCTATGATTATTGCTATATGCTAAATCATTCTCAAATGAAACTTTACGAAAATAAAATTTTATTAATAAATTGAAGCAAATATTTTTTGGGTTGAAGAATTAAGTGTCGAGTCTTTTTTCTTTGTAACTTGTGTATTTAATGTCTCGGTCAATTTTTAAAAAGTATTGATTTTACTTTAAAAAACCTCGAACATAAAAATTTTTGAAACAAAAGCACCTACAGCATTCATTTAGAGATCTATTCCAAAGTCACTAAATGAATTTCTATAGGAAATTTTTCTTCGCAGTGATGAAATTTAAATATTCACAGGTGAATTCTAAAATATGTACTTCAAAATACTTAAATAAAAGAAAATCCTCAGTAATTTTAAGCATTTTAGATAATAAGCATTTAATAATACTTAAACTAGGAAACTTCCTCAGCAGCTTTAAGTAATTTACAGAATCAGAGCTTCACAGTAGCTACTTGAATATGATAGTGATAGAAATTCCAGCGCTTCTATGCGATTTAGAGCACAAGTGGTGATAAGCGCTTGAAAAATCTATTTCTAAGTAAAATTAAGCGCTCAGGAAAGCTCCTTGAAACAGCTTAACCTGTACGAGTCTAAGTGAGTTTAAGTTGCTTATATCACAATAAACTAGTATATGTCGCTTGAAAATAGCTTACAACGCAAAACAATTTTTTGACACGGCTAGATAGAAATCGATCGCTCCCCAGAGTTATTTAATAAGAAATCGATTACAAGTACTGCTCATCGGTTTTCTATACATATTCACATGTAGTTTTTTAATTTTGAGTTTTAGATTATTCTTTTCTTCATTATCACCACAAATCAATTGTTCACGTATTATTATCAATATCAGTTGACTCTCCCTGCATTTAATCTAGTATTCATGCCATATTCAAAAAAATATTGAACAAAAAGGCACTCACCTTGAATCCTAATATTACTGATGATGAGTACGGGTGTAACTTTAATTTCACTGTAAATTTAATTTAAAAGTGCTATTTTGAAATTTAACGTTTAAGTTAAGGTACATTTAAAAAAGTCTAACCTATCCCAAATAGCTTCAGAGTTAAGTGTCACGTTTGCCGGAGAGAAATTTTCTAGATGGATAATGTCTGTTTCTTATTGCTCTAGAATCAGAAAAAAAATCGCATGAAATCGAATGATGAACTGATAAAAAAATTTGGATTTTTCATTAATACGTAGCAAAATCTACATGGTAAGAGCAGAGACAGTTTGCCAACACCACGTACCCTACAAATCTCTATTTTTTTACTATCTTTATCATCTATGTTCTAGAATTTAATATTTCTAAATATTAAAATCCTTTCACAATCTGTTCAGTCGTGTACCAATTTTATCAGAGTACATGCCGTCTCCCTATTGATCATATCAGAAAAATGTCTTGTCGTTGCTCATAGAAAGATCTATATGTCCCTTGAGACGACAGGACTCGGGATTTGAGACTCAAAAAAACAGTTTATTCACGTTTGAACTTTAAAAAGAAAACTTTCAACGATTCAGTACGGAAAACCACGTTTTGAGAAAAGTGATAATAATTTACATCATCCAATAATGAAGGTAAAGACTGGCAATGGAACCACACAAGGTGCTTGGAATATTTCCTGTTAGGGATGTGACGGCTAGATAGGATATACCTAAGAGCAAAATACCCTAACGTGGTTCAAGCACGAGTTGTTTCTTGAAGGAATGATGGATTTTGCCAGTAATAGGCAAATTCTCAGCTTCATTCGCGAGTGTTGTCTTTTTTCCAAAGAACCACAATGTGTTAGGCTGAAACTTATACTATATCTATCTCAATCAGTGATCTTAATAGTTGAATTGCTTAGAACTCAAAAGGACAATTTTGGTAAATGACTTAAATATATGTCATCATTTCAGTATGCCTACATATTCTAAAGAAGTAAAACTAGTAATGAAAACGATGAAGGTGTGGGTACTGGATTTCATAAGACAAGTACCATAAGTACGATAATTAATCGAAATACATATTTTTGATGCCTAATATTTTGTTGCCATGGCTACACTGAGAGACCGAGAATAGGCGAACAATCCAAATAGAGCCACTCGAAAACCGCGTCTAACGTATCATGCGACGCATGAAAATCGGAAATGAATGGTGATTTTAAGGATGAGATTCTCAATAAAACCTGTACTATTTCTTTGCACAAGATGCGTATCTACTTTCTGAAAAAATGTTGTTCATATGATCTCGAACTTTGCAACTAGAACCTACGATAAGAAAATTAGCTTTTATTATCTATTAGTTTGTTCTTAATAAAATCAGTTTATAAAGAGTTCAATTATTTTTCCTCGGGATTATTATGTGTCACTAGTCAATGATTGTGTCAATTAGAATAATCGTTTTGTTCATTAATTATTTGGTTCCCATTTTCACTATGCATATTAATGAAACACATCCCATAAGAATCATTCTGACGTTGGATCCAGTCGAATTCTACATATATTTCTATAGTACCAAAGAAGCCCTATAGGATTCTGAGCTCAGGAAAAAAGATTTGGATCTCCAGCGTTGAATCCGATTACATCCAACTGTCAAATTTGATGGATCCTACTGCAATGCTCTGGGCGACATCTAGTGTCGGCATTTAGTACTAAGTAGTGCTCAATTAGTTATGATTAAAATCGTTGAGACCATTCGAAAATTTTCAACTCAGCATCTCATGAGATTCTATCCGCTAGTAGAATCTTATAGGATCCGATCGGATTCACATAGAAAGTGCATGACACGACAAATAATTCGAATAACTTTCTTGATTATCAATCTTTTCATTAATGCTGTGACATGAACCATTTATCTTGATAGATTATTACATTGTACACATGTGAAATATTAAGTTAAAATACTTTCAATTCCTTTCGATAATGTTTAAGGACCAACTTTCGACATAGGATATTTAAAATCAGGACGACATTGAAAATAGAACCATCGTAGCCTACAGTCCAGAAAAGGTTTTCACATTGGCAAGGAAAGATAATGCTTTTTTATCTGAAACTATAAACACATTTACGGATTCAAAAATATATGAATTCATTTTCTCTCAGAAATTGAGCAATTTACCAAATTACGAAACCAAGTCCTGGATGTTTTTGGTGTAAATGCTAAAGTTAATGACCTTTGAAAAAGAAGTTTTCATTCGCACGTAGCAAATAAGAATGCATGATCTTCTTTCGCCTAATTTTCCTATGTATTTGTATGGGCCAATCATGTTTATGCGATCTCGTGCGCAGCAAATTATAATTCTCTATGGTTTTATCTCGTTCAATTTAATTTCTTCATGACTTATTCTCAAGTAATACAATTCGGTGTGATGTGTTCTTGCGGCTTCGTTTTGTATGCCTGATGGTTTTTATCAAAAACTCTATTTTGTTAGACACACGCGTGACGATGGAATAGATAAGAAAAATAGGAGCAATTATATTAGGTGAAAAGTAGGGAACTGCAAAGTCACTTATTTTTGGTCCCGGTGTCAGATTAACTTTTTTTTTATAGACTTTCGCTTTCATTTTACGTGTCGGATTTCATTGTAAAAATCGAATGATTATTTTTTTGTATTAAACTTCGATAATTTTACATAAACCTGTAGAAATGATTTTGGCTCACTGATAGCACTGACATTCCTCTATATGTATATGTTTAAGATAAGGATACATGAAATCATTTTTTGTCTCATTCAAGATTTTTTTACTGAGCTGTGTCATACTAATTAGAAAATTTTGGTAGAATTTGTAACCCTTGAATTCAATTAAAATCTGTTTGAATAGTTTTGAAGCAGTGTGATCACTAGAACTACTTTTAATCTATTACAATTCAGTATCACAATCACGAAGACGGCAATTTCTTTTGTGAGAGGTAGTAATAGAAAAGATGCTAGATTCGTAAAATTTTATATTCAGTTTCACTATTCTTATCAAGTATTACATTTCATTTCATTTGTAACAATAAGACTAAACATTTTACAAACATAAACAATATTAAAATAGAAGCAGAAATGCATAATTAATAAGATCATACTGTGGGATCATCGTCACCAGCAAAAATGATATAATCATCATTATCATAATCATTGTCGATGGATCTTTGGGTGTGAGTGTGGGTGTAGATTAATATTAGATGAACACCCACACCCACACCCACCCACACACCCTATTAATGTTGCTTCCATACATTGTACTTAGGAAAATATATTTTGTTATAGGGATGTAGGTTCTCATTGTCTGTTTTTAAGATTAGTCTGTATTTCAATCGATCATATAAAATCATCAGTCTGTATAAGACAAAATTGATCTCATTACTTCTATATTATTCTATTAATAGATATTTTTGATTAAGTACTTCGCATGGTTGAAATCAGAGATGCCAACAGGCCACTATTTTCCGGCCTGACCTGGCCTGGCGCCTGGTCTGTTACGACCAGGCCAGGCGAATCTGTTGCCTGGCCTGACACGATCGAGCC
>OENM01000544.1:16999-29195 GCA_900239745.1 Rotaria magnacalcarata
CTTAAGTCAGATAATAAAGATGAAGTATTCATTCTAGAAGAAGACACTCCGCTCTACAAAACCCAAGTAGGAGCCTTTTGAAATGAGCCTTAATGAGCGCATGGGAAGTCGGATAATTCCTAAGTATGAGGTGATTCTATATTTGTGAACAGCACTGTATGTACGTGTCTTAGTTTTCCCCGTTGAATGAATTCTATTTACATTTTCCAGCATTATTCTTGATATTTTGAGCACCTTCATTGAGTTTATCTTTGGCTGCATTGGCTTTATTGGCAACAACATCTTTGACTTGATTCGCTCTGTCTTTGATGTCTTCACCAACTAAAAAGTCATTATCCTAAATTTCTCACCGGAATTCAAATTGAAATCAATTAGCTCACGTTTATCAGCAGTTTCCTTTGTCCCTTTCACCACATTTTTTCCGGTATTATTAATTTCATTCATATCTATTATAAATCTACATATAATTTTTACAAATCAATAATAGATGTACCTGATTGTACAGTTTTACTGCATTCATGTTTAGTTCCTTTGATCGAATCAATCGCTGTAACGAAAGAAAGAGAACAAATTTATACGTATTAATTTATAATTTGATATTCGTACTGCATTCTACTCCATTTTGACTTTGTTGCATTTGTTGTTTTACGTTATGGTCGCATTGTTTTATTTTCTTGTTGCATTGTTTTATTTTCTTGTCACATTGTTTTATAGCTTTTCCAGCCAGAATATAGAAAGCATACATAAACTTAACTATTTTTCGTTTACATACTTTGACTGGTTCCTGGTGCTGCCATCTTAAATTTACATGATATAAGATAAAAATAATATCTATGCGTTAAGTTAACTTACTTCGTTAATATCATGATGAATATGATTTTCCTTGAAAGAAGAAAATTGAATTTAATAAAAAATAGAGACAACAAAGATTGATTTTACTAAATCAGTAGTATGTTGTTGTTTTGGTGGTGTATTGCGTTGCCGTTTTGGTGGCATACTATTGTTTTTCTAGTTTCGTATAAAAATTCGAATAAACAAAAAAACAAAAAAACTAACTAAGAAATGAAATTTCAATGTTGTTAAGTAATTGCTAGCGCTCGTTCTTGAGATTAGCGCCTTCGATCTTTCTTTTGTTTATCATCTATTATCCATATTAATATGTTGTTTTGATGCCTTAAAAGAAATACGAGTTCTTTCAATTTCAAATGGCTAGTTACTCTTATGTATTTTCCTTCATTTCTCGTAGTGAATCTCGAGACGCTGATCTTCTATAAAAATCAAGTACTTCACGACACTATTTGTTATCATGTCCTTCGCTCTGATATACTTTCTGTTCAAACAATATTGAATATCCTTTCAAAACATAATGATTCGATTTTTTAGATGAGAGATGATTAAGGGTGCATATTTTTTTCATTGAACATGCTATTAATAATAATATTGAATTACGAGTAATCATATGTAGGTACATTTTCACTCTGATTACATCATTTGATTCTCAATTCATGTGTGCATAGACTTTGAAATCTTGATTTATCTCTGATCATAGAATTAATAAGAGAGAAATACTCTCTATTTCTTAAGTAAAGTTCCACGCACGCCTTCTCGAGATGATATCCAATAGAAAGAAAACCTTTTGGAATTAAGCACTTGATGTTAAATTGTATATGAGCGTTCAATTAATTGAATCATCGATTTGCTGATGGTCTAATTGACCAAATAAAGGGAAAACTACTTGTATACCACCAACACTATGTAATGTTGAATAAATTGAATATGTTACTACACATCGAACATTGCTTAACATTTGTGCATGTGTTGTATGAACAAAATAGGAAACATTTGTTTTCCGTGCAGCTTGTAAAACGAGTTGTTCTTCACAGGCAACAGGATTGTAATTAAATACAATTGCATTGATTAATTTTCCATCATACATAGCTCTTCGTTGTGAGTCAGATAATACATGAGCGCTTTCGTTTTCAAGTTTAAATTGATTTTTATATGCGGGTCCTAATTTATATAAACCATTGATAATCAATGGGTCTAAATATATACTAAACAAATAAAATGTTGATAATTGGCCAGAAAAGGGTGAGTGTGAGAGTGTGGGTAAATACTAAGTGACACCCACACCCACACCCTTAAATCTCAACACATTTTGTGGTATTTTTTATTATACAATAACCGATGTGAACATAAATAGGCACAGATAATGAATATTATCGATATATCGAATAAAAATCAATGTAAACAGAATAGATATAGTGACTATATTATAGTCATTTTAGTCAAGTAAAACAATAGCGAACGCGAACTGTTTATTTGTTTCATAATATATATATATATAAGTAAATGAACGACTTAATATTGAAATATAAAAATTTTTATTTTAACAGCAGCGAAAATATTTTGTAATTGGCAATGTCAGCCAAGAAAGACTATCGAAAATGACAGAATTTACTTTTGGAGAAAAACTAATTGCACAATATCAGCTAGTTTCATGATAAAAGATAGTCTATACAGAATTTACTTTTCCAGTTTTTCTGCAAAAGTAAATTCTGTCATTTTCGATAGTCTTTCTTGGCTGACATTGCCAATTACAAAATATTTTCGCTGCTGTTAAAATAAAAAAATTTATGTTTATTTGTTCATAAGCCAACTTCTTATGATTGGCGCAATAAACTAAACAATCATCGGATAAAACAAAACACTATCTTATTCTATTCTATTTACAAATTCGAGTTTTTAGTGGCTATATATTTTATTTAAAATATTGTAATCTATATTGTTTCACTCATCTACCACTATATAGGCACAACGGGCGAATTTTTTCTCCATACCGTCCAGCTGGCCAAGACCTCAAGATTTATTTACAGCGCATGAGTTTCTTAGTCAAGATTCTCAAGTACTTCGTGGGGATATCAAATAATGTTTCCATAGGGTCAGTTGCTTTCTATAAGTTGCTATAGTCTCTCGTGTTGTCAGTGCTAAAATATCAGCTATTCAAACGAAATAAGAATACTCTATTTTATTCATACAATGCTTTCTACTTAATTTAATATTTCAAGTTTACAGGTGTTCTCGCTTACTCACAGTTGTTCGTTACTCAATTGAAGCTCTAATAAATGCATGATTGCTGTCAATTTCATTATATACTGATATTTGACGTAATAATTCGTACGAATTGTATGCTATATAATCGATTTTTTATTAGAGAACAGAGAACTTGCTGTAGATCGTACTATTTATAATGTCGCGGTACCAGCGCGGCAGCGGCAACTTAGTTTTTATTGCCATCGCGGCGCGTCACGGCAGCGGCACAGTACCAGCCGCGATGGACATCTCTGGATTCTGTACAAACACTTTTGATAATAGTTGTTCAATCTTATTCTCAGAAGGAAATTCTATTTGCATTCATGTTATTTTAAATTTCATTATATTGATTTCTTCTATTCGTAATTCAATATACAAGGAAAACTTTTCATATCCAAGAGTTATTAAACTCCATAGATAAATAACAACAAGAATGTCTTCTTTTATCCTTCAGATTTCTTTTAATTTGATATTAAAAACAACCAAATTCTAATTTTTTTAGTATCAAATATAAATTTAAATCGTCGTCATTTGGGTGATAATTTCGATGAAGCTATTCAACAACGTCATCAAAGTTTTGTTGTTACTGTCGATAATCGTTTTATTATTTCAACTGGTTATTGGGATAAACGTTTTCGTGTATCAAATACTTAATATCGCAAAAATCACTCAAATACTCTGGACATATTGATACTGTTATATATATAGGTCGGTCGTCGGAAATAACTATTGCTTGAAATTGTTTCTTGCAACTAGTTCACGAGATTGTGCTGTTTGTATTTGGATATGAAATGGAACTAAAGGTTCAATTGTTGATCGAGAGTATCCAAATCAAGGTTATATTAAATTAAATCTAAAAACTATAAATAAATTATGATTTGTTTTAGAAATAAATTCATCGCCAACAGCAATGTTAACAGGGCATGATACAGAAATAACATCTTTATGAATATCAGCTGAACTTAGTGTTGTATTAAGCGGCAGTGAACATAGTCTTACGCTTCAACATACACTTAATGGTGATATATTATGTTCATTTGAAAATCCATCTATTATGCCCACACCACGTTTATTATCACCATTATTTTATGGTGATATTATTGTTTATTATGATCGTTTGTAATTATATTTATATACATTACATGAAAAATTAATGAGACAAGCAATATTTGAAGATGAAACAGTTCAAGTAATATATGATTTTAATAATAAATTCAATTATTGACTAGGGAAGGATTTTTAGAATATGGTATTAAATGCTGATAGTCAATATACAGTTATTGGTGATGATCGAGGTTTTGTACAACTAATTCGAGCACATGATTTACAACCAGCTTATGCGTATCCACAATGTGATGCTAGTATTCGTTCATTATCAATTACACGTGATCAAAAGCATTTTATAGACAATTTCAAAAATAAAATATAGTTTTTTGGTTTAATTTTATATATATATATAATGTCTGGTCTTTCTATAGGTTGTTTGATTGTATTGAATGGTAATTTTAATGTACTCAATCAACCTCGTTGTGAATCAGGAACGCCTACAAGAAAACTATTCAATAAAATGTATTTGTTTTCTTTTTTGTAGTGTAATTGTTTGCTTGTTTGTTTTCCTTTTATGACGGCCAATATTTAAACTTGCTTCTTTTTGTTCTTTACGCTTTCATTTTTTCAAAGTAGAAATGTTCTATAGTTTATTCATTGGTTATCAAATAGTACGAGAGACATAATGTAAAATATTGTTTTCTATGCATAGACGAAAATTATGTATACACAGAATAAACGATTTCTTTTCACTACGATTTATTAGAAAGCCAGTAAAATATTTGAATGAACAGTTATTAAACAATAGGTTTGCAAATAAATGTAAGAATCAGTAACAATAATTATTTCCCAGTAAATAAAATAAAAAGATGGGTTTGTAAGTTCAAATGTATTTTAATATGATTCATTTTTTATCTTTCTTCTTTCAGCTGTTCTACTATGTACTACCGATACTAAGTACGCAATATAAATACGCTCTTCGTGTTGGTATCATCTTCCTCATCATTAGTTAGGTGTAAACAAGTAACATAGAGGGGAAAGATACAGTATGACATCTATTTATTAGACGAATTTACGTATGAAAATATCGCCTTAAATCAAAATGAAGAGACACGAATATTGGATTAAGGAAGTAGAAACATCGAATGAAAATAAACACAACGTGCAATAAAAATTTTCTTCATACATCCGAATTTAGATTGAAAAAGTATTCACACTAACATTCATATTCTCAAAAGCATTTCAACTCAAACACTTATATATTTCTACTATGCATAATAATCATTCGTAATAGAATAAACATGTTGCCATAAACGCGACTGTTTAGTTGTAGCTGCCGGCAGTGGCGTTTTTAGAAATATATATTTTTTAGTTCGTTCCGGTTTAAATTTTGAAAAACTTGCAACAACATATATCCACAGCGAATCAACACCATCATCAAAACATAGTTCCTAAACTCATTTTGTTGTCATCATCATCTTATTATTATTGTTTTTCTTCGAATTTCTATGAAATTTTCTTTCTCTCATTTAATTGTAAAATTTCTGTTTCCTACTGATCATTTTATTTATTTTACTCATCAGATATTTTGCTTCTATTTTCTTTCTCTATGAACGTAAAAAGAGGAAATCTAGATTTCTGCAAAGCAAGGAAACTATAAATAGTATTTAGCTGAAAGCCATGGAAACTTGTTTAATCGAAGAATTATTTTAGTTTTGTTTTGCTTTTAATAATTATGCCAGGTCTTGGGTAAGTCATGAATATTTTACTGGTTTTTCTTCTTTATTGATCTTTGTTTAGATGCGATACTCGCATAGAAAAATCATCAATAGATATTACTGATCGAGTATACGACCTACGAAATCGTGTTGCATGGCTTAGTGAATAATTATCTTGAATTTTATTTATAAACAATTGATAATCATTTTTATTTAAAGAAAATGTCGAATTTTGTCTGTTTGGTGATCAAACAGATCGACTGACTGATACAAAAACTGAACGCTATGATACAGAACTATTCAATAATGATTTGAGAAAAAAATTAATTAATCGTACGAATAAGGTTTTTATTTTATTCTACTAAAATTTTATTTTTAATATTTATCCTAAGACAATCGTCAGTCAATCTGGAAAAAACCTCACAAATGTTGTAAGATACACAATGTCTATATAATGTCATCTAACTATAAAATAGTAGGAAGCTATTGAATATCTCAACGATAAACGAAACCAGGCGATGCAACAACATAATGAACTTTTATTTATTCAACGTCGTTTACTCGATCGTCTCGAATCTCTACATTCTCAATCATGTTCGGTTCCAAATATTAATAATCAATCATTCGCATTATCTATTAAACAGATTCAGGTAAATTTAGAAATAACGAAACGGAAAAAAATCACTAGGAATTTCCGAATAATAGTAGAACAATCAATTTTGTTTTTAGGACACTAATATTGTTACTCGTCGTATTCGAGAAAAGCAAGATCGATTAAAAAACGTGAAATTAATCAATAAAACCTTGAATCTTTGTAAACAACATTTACAATGTGTAATTTTCTTTCATTCAAAGAAAAGATCTGTTTAAAAATTGTCCCATATTAGGATTTAGATTTACTTCGAAAGGAATTGCCAAATGTACATAAAGATACTGGACATAAATTTCATCAGAGAATGCTTCTCAAGAAAGAATTTACGGATATTGTTGCTGAAAATAAACGACGATTAGTACGATTGATTTCATATGTGTATCAGTCTTACATATATTGTTTTCTACATTAGAAAGTTTATCAACAGTTATTAGATGAAACTGAAGCTCAGGTGAGTTTTGAAACAAAATTCATGCAATACAAATCATTGTAGTTTATATAGGGTCGACAACGGCGTGTCATACATGAACAGGCAATGGCTTCTGTCAGTGAACAATTGGAAGATCAATATCAAGTACAAATGATGGGTACAAGAAGGAATAGCAATATTCGATATTTAGCATTACTATCACTGAATTCTATTCGATTTAGCTGTGAATGAGATGGCAAATTCATTTGAATCACGAAAATTTAATGGTGATAATGGTTCAATAAAAAATTTACAACAAAACAAAGTAACCATGATGAATAATGAGGAAATTGTTCAAGTGCGTTGTATGTATGATCAATATTATAATATCATTATGGCTGGGTATCCAATTGATATTGCTGTAAGATGTAAAATTCTGATAAAATAAATTTTTATATTTGTTTTTGTGGATAGAATTCAGAACAATTGAAAATCATGAACAACGATGGATCTGCTAAAATTATTGCTAGTAGGAATTTATTAATAATGATCCAATTAGAAGTAATTTGAATTCGAATTTTAGTGTTAACCATGACCAATCGAATGATGGAAGAAAAAGAACAACTTAATCAACAAATAAATCGAATGGATAAACTATTAAAATTAATAGAAATGTCTATGAATCTTAAAAATGATACGTGAGTCTATTGTAACGATATGCCAACAATGCTTTTTCGCATTTTCAATAGTCGTAATAAAATTTTAAATACAATGCTTGAACAACGTCAAAACTTAGAATCAATATATATGAATGATACTGTTGAAGAACAAAATCGTATTCTACGTCAAATGAATGATTTTATTTTAGTACTATCCAAAGCTCTTTGTGAACATATTGGTGTACAGGTAAGCAGCTTACGTTTTTAACAGAAAGAATAAATATAACACTTCAAATTTGATCTTAGTTCCTTGCCGAACCATCGATTGATTTTATTACACGTCTTCAATATGTATTCGATGTAATTTCAAAAAATGTGAAACCTATAGTAACGCAACCAGCTGAAGAAAATGCAAGTTTTCCTAAGTGAAAAGTTCTTGATCCACGACTATGTGTACTCTGTAGATCTAAATGAACTGAAGCAAATTCGTGATTTTCTCAGAAAACAACATACTTTCGAAATTAGATTTAAAACAGACAGAGGGAATAACTTGTTGCGAAAGTTTCTAATCTTTTCGCTTGCGTCTATGTTGAAATATAAATTTCAAAACTCAGTTTCCATTCAATTTTTCGAGATAAAATTCCGAAACTACTTTTCCGATGTTCACAAAGGATATTGCCACTGAAATCTAGTATCTTCACACTATTCAGCTAAGAAACGATATTCTAACAAGAATCATGAGAAATGTCGTATTAACTTTTGATTTATTATATTTTCTCTTCCATATTTTAATTACTATATTTTCAAAAAGAATTGTAATCAAGAAAAAACAATATAATAAATCAAAATTTCATGATATCCCTTAAAATTACTTGTAATGAAAATATTCTATTATTAGACATTATAATTACAAAGAAAATGTTCGACAAAATTCAGTTGACAACTGATAGCATCAAGTTTTCTCAAGCATTCATTGTTTTTTTGGCACAAAAATTTTCAAAGAATCACTTTCATTTTGATCAATCAAAAGCTTCAACTATATTATCATCACGTATAAAACGCAATTCAATGAAAAGAAAACGACTATTTATTGAAAAAGACCTTTCGCCTTTCCGGCAACAACTTGATTTTCATTCATTAACATTTGTTGTTCTTGAAAACGTTGAGATATACGTTGTGTTACTTTAAGAAATTTTTCCAAGCAATTATTAACACATGTATTCTAAATAAAAATCAATAAATTCTGATACGATGTCAACTCTAATTGCCTACTTCGAACGTTGTTGTTGTTCGACCTGTGAAATCATTGATACAATCATTGAAACATACTTCAGCTATACGATTATATTCACGAAGAAATTCTCGTACCTAGATTTACAAAAAAAGGAAAACTTTCACACTAAATAGTTTAAATTTATTTCCGATTACTGTTGGTAATTGTTCTTCAAAACTTGGACCTGCCGGTACAGCCTGCGCGGCTGATTTTTTATCAGATGATCCTCCGAAAAACATTATCTGAAAGGGTTTATATGTTTAATAAAGAACTGTTACGCAAAATAAATATATGTATGAGTTAATTTGGAAAAGTCTATGTTTTACCTCATCGAAAACATACTTGCGAGTATAACAAGTTCCAATAGATGACATTAGTTGATCGTTCAACGTGAGTCATTATATATCATATATTGAGGATGAAGTAGAGGTCGTTAGAACTCAGTTAATACAAATATATAATGCACATTTCTGTCAAGTCAATCATATTCAGGAACTTTTCTTGAAGAGTAACTGTTTTTCAACGATTTCTATCTGTTGTTATAATGATAATTACTTTAAATCATTTTATTCTTAAATCCCGTTTAAACAGGACTTGACCAGAATAAAAACTAGCTAATTTTATAGTTCAATATTGTTTTCATGGATTCTCATTCTGTAGATTTGACTCTTTTTTTTTATAGTAAAGATTATTTTAGGTAACGGTTCACCAGAGAGTCATTTTTTAAATTCTAACTTTTTATACGAAGAAAATATGAGATTCTTGAGTATTAAATATCATAGTAAATCTATGGCCGAGAAAAACTAATTTTTTGACTAGATTAACTATGAAAACAAGATCATGCATCGATGAAAATCATTTTGACATATAAGAAAAACGTCACCAATGGTTAGATCAACGATCAATATCGACCAAGGGGGAAAAACTGGTTTCTTGATTTCTGTGATTACTAGTGATTTTAGTGATTTTTCAGTGATTTCTAATGGCTTCTCATGTTTTTCTAACAGTCAAAATCGATTTTCAGGCTTTATTTTCGTCCGACCGCCTTTTAATGATTTCTGGTGATTTCTAGTGATTTCTCATGATTTCTGGCAAAAGAAATCAGTTTTATCCCCCTTGATATCGACTTTAAATATGATTCGCCATACAATATTTTCATTTTCTTCATAAATATATATTTTATCCAATAAGATACATATAATATAAAAGAAAAACTGAACTGTCAATACATAACACATATATAAAGCATATTGCAACTGTAGGTATCTACATGAAAAGTGTACAAAAAAAAGACAAGAATTACTGCTGTTGTGTTGTTTCACTATTATTTTCATTATCATCATTCTCGTCAGCAATAAAAAATAGTGTTGGACATGTTTTTAAACGTTTCAAATGCGATGTATACTGTTGAAGATAAGATGTAATACCAAATACAGCTAAACAAACCGGTTCATCATACTTTGAGTCATTGATTAATACCGTACACATTTGATTTTCTTGATGTTCTGTTTCTAATTGTTGATTTAATTCTCGTAATTGATTTCCACTAGTACATTCAAATAATTGTTTAAATCCGTCATGATTATTCCAAGTTTTAAATGATAATAATTGTGAACGACCAGATATAATTTGATCATAGAGATCAAATGATGCTTGTGCTATATACAATAAACAAGCTGAAAATGACAGATGCGAATGGCCTGTATTGATTATAAACTGCATACAACGAGGTTTAGCCCCATAAGATGCTTCCTCATCACTTGTATCAACCTAGATATATTGTGAAAATAATAATTGTATTTTAAATAGATTTTTTTCTGAAAAAATACTTGTGAAAGACCAGGCGATGACGGTGGTGATGGTTGAATTTGATCATTCAGTAAAAATCCAATAGCATCTTCTAAATTTTCTACTCGATTTAATGCCTAAAGTAATTCTAGAATCGTTTCGATAGAACTCAATAAATTTTATTTTTACTTCTCTCGATTGTTGTTCTGTAAAGCCCATATCGATAAGAACAGCAAGATTGTCGACTGTTGTATTTGATGCAGTTGCATTCTGCATGATTAACGTATTTACGACTACAGTAAGAAATTAATATTAATAGATAAATGACAGATAATAACTAGATCGATTCAATGATTTCTATTTTTCTTCTCTACTCATCAGTCTTTTTTTCTTCTTATAATGACGATGAACATGTGATTCATGAGATCTTTTATTGGTCTTTAGAACATATAAGTGATGACTGCATTAACATGAGAAAGATGTCGTGGGCTTTCGACAACTGACATGGAATCAGATAGCCTAGTTTTCAAAATCTTGACATATACAAAATGAATGTTAATCGAAAGTTTCATTTTCTTTTCGTTGTGCGTTAAAGGTTAGAAAATTTTAGATTATTCAAACAAATTAGGATATTAAACATATATGTTAGAAATCAGACGAAATAAAATTGCGGAACTATCATAACAACAAAATAATGTGTATTTTTCATAATCTAGTACGTCATGGGACAATCAAAAACAATTTATTAATGTTAGCGTTATTTTAAATGTAACCAGAATTTTCTCGAAGTTTCACATATTCTTTACAAAACTGCATAATACTATACAATTACGTAGTACAAATAATATAAGTGTTCAATAAGATTAAACAACAGTTTTGTTTTAATTCTCAACAGATTTGAAGGTCATACAGGTGTTTCGAGATTTCTAGACATTGGTTTTTCAATCGATCATTTCCATTTTTCATTATGCTATAGAAGTAAGAAGAAATACAGACCACTTGCAACAATATTGACTTTCATTGAAGCGTTGCGCGCAACTCTTTGTGACCTTCCGCCGAAAAGAAAATAGCATGATCATCCTTTTTTTATTACGCATGTATTTGTCCTTTCTTTCCCAGTCTATTCTAGAATCGATGATACCATTCAATATTTTATTTCCTTATCAAATAAAATAATTCTCTAGAATAGCGTAGTTATTATTTCAAAAATATCCATTGATAATATTTCGTCTCTCTCTGTCTATGTATTGTAGAAGAGCTCGTTCTCAAAATATATACATATTTAGAATAAGAAAGTAATATAAGCAAGCAATCATTCGATTCCATCGAAGAAGAAGGATATCATTGTGTAGCGACGATTCTTTTTTTTTCCACATAGAAAAACAGGGCTGCTGATATTAGATCGACTTATGGGACAGAAAAAGAAGAAAAAGAAAAAGAAAACAACAGAAGTTGTTTCCTCTCCATCTGATAACAAATAACCTAAGAAAAAGAACAAGAAGGATGTTATAACCACTACTATCAGAACGGTACAATATTGGTATTCCTTGTGTCTGC